>BTPG01000006.1:152073858-152281294 GCA_036245525.1 Semisulcospira habei
GTGATAATGCAGCCAAGGTAAGTAAACTGGTGCACTGACTTTAGTTCAGACTCGCCAATGGTGATGTGAGGAGGGCGATACACTGTCTTGGGTGCCGGCTGATGGAGGACCTCTGTCTTTTTCAGACTGACCTCGAGTCCAAAGAGCTGGGCAGCATCTGCGAAGCAAGACGTGATGCGCTGCAGGGCTCTCTCTGTGTGTGCAACGAGGGCAGCATCATCAGCAAAAAGCAGCTCACGAATCAGTTGGTCTAGGGTTTTCGTGTGGGCCTGCAGTCGTCTGAGGTTGAACAGGCTGCCATCGAGACGATACCTGATGTACACTGCATCGTCATCATCGAGGTCCACTGTGGCCTGCTTCAACATCATGCTAAAAAAGATGGTGAAGAGGGTCGGTGCCAGCACGCAGCCCTGCTTTACGCCGTTGAGAATAGGGAATGGTTCTGAGAGGTCATTGTTGAGTCTGACCTGGCCTTGCTGGTCCTCGTGTAGCTGGACAATCATGTTGAGGAACTTTGGGGGACAGCCAAGTCGCTCCAGGATCTGCCACATGCCTTGCCTGCTCACAGTGTCGAACGCTTTTGTTAGGTCGACAAATGTTACGTACAGCCCTTTGTTCTGCTCGCGGCACTTCTACTGTAGCTGTCTCGCACAAAGACCATATCGGTGGTGCTCCTGTTTGCTCTGAAGCCACACTGGCCCTCTGGGAGTTGGTCTTCAGCGATGGCAGGTACCAGCCGATTCAGGAGCAGCCTTGCAAGGATTTTCCCAGCAATGGACAGCAGGGTAATTCCCCGATAGTTGGAACAGTCAGACTTCTCGCCTTTGTTCTTGTACAGGGTGATAACGACTGCGTCACGGAGATCTTTTGGTAGTGTTCCTTCCTCCCAGCAGAAGAGAAAGAGGTCATGGAGCTTGTTGTGCAGTTATTATTATGAAATTATAAATTGATATGGACAAGGAAAAACACCATATAAGTAATTTTAGACAGTCAGAGAGAGGGAGAGGGAGACTCTCACTTGGCCGAGAAGGGAATTGCATACCGGTGATACTCCCCGCTGATTTCGAATAAAAACTAAATCGCAAAGTGTCACTGACTATCTTTGATTCAGTTAACCTATTAGCAATACTCATCGTGCAGTTTTCCAGAAATGCAGCTTTGCTGTTAGCCTTTCAGTCATAACGCCCTCAAATCAAATTACAACGCGATCCAGTCAAGGCATATGCATTCTCATTAACCCCATTCAATTCCAACAAAAAGCATAGATTCTCATGAGCCCCTGCAATTGCAGGGGCTCATAAGAATCTATGCTTCTTGCATATATAGCAGGGCGTGGGACTGTATGATTGTTCAGTCGAAGGCCGCTAAAAAGATTCAGTGTTCGTGCGTCTCTCTTATCTAACAGTGAGATTCCTCGCATCATTGTGTTGCTATTTACACGGTTACGCGCACAGGCGTTGGTTCCTGGACGTCCACGTACTCATTGTTGGCGTTCGTGATGTAGTAGACATTAGCCCTTTGGGTGTCGGTAGTATTTGACCCTTTGGGTGTCGGTAGCATTTGACCATTTGGGTCAGTCAGTGTCGGAGCAGGTTTTGGTCAAGGTGATTCCAGTTCGGGAACGCAGATTATGATTGTGCTTTGAAGTCATTGTAAGTCGGTTCAACGTCGAGATCCCCGGCCGTCAATACCAAGTGATTTCAGCAAGAGGCATAGATCCTCATGAACCCCCGCAATTGCGGGGGCTCATGAGGATCTACACCTCTTGCACATGCGTGGTGTTCACTTTTTCAAGTCTCAGGGAACTGGTTCAGTAAAGGCGTACTGTAACTGCAGCGCCGGATCAATCAGTTTTAAGGGGTGGGGTTGGGGGGCGGGGGGGTGCTCAAGACAATGTAAAAACTGTACACTGTTGTAATTGTGACGGTACAGTGGAAAGAGGGGGGTGGGGGTGGGGTGGGGGTGCTGCAAGGGGGTGCTCGGACCATGTTGTGGACTGGCAGTGAATGATTTTTTATTTTTTAAAGCCGAGTGGGGGTGCTGTAGTACCAAAGCACACCCCCCCCCCCCAACCCTTGGATCCGGCCCTGAACTGAAAGCGCGGTCGGCAAAAACGTACAAACGGAGATGGCAGCTGAGGTTCTCATACAACTATGCTGTTATAGAAAGTAACGTGAAAACTGACACGCTATCTCAAATATGACTTCTTTCACTTCTGGCTACGTAGGTTTATGGCAGGCCGCTCCACTTACAGCTGATTAATTCCTCCTAGGACAACATATTTAATGATAGGACTAAATAATTTATCCTAGTACAAATTCGATTTAATCATAGAAATAAATATTTATTCCTAGGACAAATTCTAACCAATCAGACAGCAAGAATCGTCCCACGGGACACTTTTGCCCAAGGGATCATGGCTGATTGGTTGGAATTAGTAATTTATCCTAGGATTAAATCAAATTTGTCTTAGGATTCAGTCAAATTTGTCCTAGGAGTATACTGAATTTATCCTAGAATAAAATTAAATTGGTCTTAAATTATTAAGTCTTATCATTAAATATTTTGTCCTATGATGAATTAATCAGTATGATAAGCTTGGGACGGCCGGACGCATGATAGGTTGGACTGATCAACGTGTAGCCTCAGGCATGCTTTGACCGCTCTGCTGGAAGAGAAAATGCCGCTTTATCCACAAATATGAGCGGGTGTGTGATTTTAGACCTTACGGTCTGTCGCCACAAGGTCAAAAAATCACAGAGCAGCACACGCGCACATTTTTTAAACTCAGGGACTCAGAGTTGCCAGTAGTTAGTTCGGGCAGCACTTGCAAGGTGAGCATCCACACGCCATTCTGCCGTCTGTTTTTACTGAGTCATTTGTCATCTCTTCTTACCGCGTCCCCACCCGCCCTTAACTCATTCCAGTCAGTCGTACCGCGGACGTAATGTTAACAAAATCTTGCCTATACCCCTCCCCATCTCATCTTTATTCGCAACCCCAGGCCGGCCCCTCTCTCTGGCCTAATAGAAAAATAAACCGACCTCCACCCACATCGCCTGTAGGTTCACCCCCCCCCCCCCCCTCCTCATGTAGGCCAACCGGCAGGGACAAATACCGTTGAAAGGCCTTGGGGTTTATTGAGATAAAATGGGCTGTTATTCTTTTGGAACATCAGTGTTTGAATAAAACACCCAGTAGACTAATTACAAGGTTAAACCTCGAGAGCTTTCTTCATCTGAGGAGGAGAGGAAAATGTCACAGTAAATGAACCAAAAGAGGCAAGAGGTATAGATTCTCATGAGCCCCTGCGACTGCAGGGGCTCATGAGAATATATGCCTCTTGTAGATGGAGTGGTCTGGTTCAGTCAGTTTAAAAAAGTAAAAAAGGTACCGCCTCACCCTTGGTTCGTAGATATGAGATCTAGTGTTCCTTTTTCATCGTGGTGTTTTTGTGAACGCCGACCGGATATAATATCAGTATATCAACAGAAATGTTTTAACAGTCGACCGATACTGCTCGGAAACGGGCAGTGTTTGAAGCAAACACTCGCCGCAACAGTAGGTAAAAGCCTCGGCTTTGAACCCCCCCCCCCCCCCCCATCTCTCTCACACTGGACACACTCCGGCCCTTCGTCTCTTTCCCCCTGCCGCTTTTTAATCCACTCTTTGTGGCCCACAAGACTCTCCGTAGTCATAAATTTGATAAGTGAACCCCATCCCTGTCCTCGGCAACCCCCTTAGCCCTCAGAGTCACACCAACCCCACATTCTGGCCTCGGCCGGGTTTTTTTGTTTTTTTTTACGCTGATTCCCCCCCCCCCCCCCTCCCCCGCAAGTGCACAGCCACAATACAGTGTCATCATCTTTAACTCATTCAGCCCTGACACACCACAGCAAGATATGGATCGAGCCGGCATAATAGTTCAAGGCGGGTGGTGCCAGAAAAGCTTGGCGCCAAGCTATTATGGCACCACCCTTGAACTATCATGCTCGATCTGTCTCTAGAATTATAATACAGTGCTTCAGAGGGCAACTTCAAAATGTGGGGATTTCGGTCCTCGGGTCAGTAGAATGTGTCATGAAAACACTGTGTCATGAAAAGTTCACACATTCAGTAGGGCGTACACTGTAATTCCGCACTGCCAGAAAAAGCAAAATTTACCCATCTGCAAGAGCTATAGAGTTGCAGGGGCTCATGAAGTTCTATGCCTCTTGCTTGAACCGCGTTGTATTCATGTTCCTTTGGCTGCTACTGAGGAATCTTGACAAGTTGACATTGGCATTGAAGTTAAACTGACATAATGGTATCAATGATAAACACAATCTACGTCCACATCAATAGAGAGGTTCAGTAAATTAAAGAAAACGTTTACCTTTAGTTGTGCTGATCGATCATTGATTTCAAATGTCTGTGGATCCAACCAGACGTATCCCATTCTGCCCAGTTGGAAAAGGTCCCAGGGCCGACTACGTTGACATATTGGGTGTTGTTTCTGCCAAAGGGAGCAAACGTCATAAACGTTGGGTGTATTAGACTTTTAAGTACGCATTGGGTTCTGTCCCTTGACAGCTATACGGCTGCGGCTCCTTTGAGGTCCATCTACCGCTGGTCTGACACGCGCATGTACGGTACATGTCATCTGTGTGCCAAATCAGTTTATTGTCTGATATGTTTTACCGTAGAAAGCTAATCAGATTATATCAGTGTTGGCTGTTCAGCCCCGACACACCACAACGGCAAGACATGGATCGAGCTTGTCGGATAGTTCACACTGAGATGGTGACAGAATAGCCTTGATGGTGCCACTTGAGAATAGCTTGGCCGGCGCCCATAGGCGCCAAGCTATTCTGACACCATCCTTGAACTATCAAGCTCGATCTGTCTTTAGAATTGTAATACAGTCCTTCAGAGGGCAACTCAGTTCAAAATTTGGGGATTTCCGTCAGTCCTGGGATAGATTGTGTTAAAAAAAATCTTTCAGTCTGCTAGTCATGAGTGAGCACCTCCGCCTGTCATTACGACAGCGGAGTTTGGTTGCGACACGCCAGTCAGTTGTATGTTTGATACAGCAAATGTACTGTTCTGTATTCGCTAACACCACTGTCATGTCAAAACTGGCGTTTCTTTGAAAAAAGTCAATGCGACAGTTGTGTTGTTGCTCTCCGGGTTACTTTGGACGAACCTGTCAGTAGTCAAGTCGCCGATTATAATGTAACCCGTGGTTGCTGAAATACGGGCCTCCTGTGACAGGGTACTCATAGTTGACATTAGGAGCTGCTGAAAACAGCTGGTTAACTCATTCAGTCCCGACCAACCACAGCCAGATATGGTTCGACCATGATAGTTCAAGGGTGGTGCCAGAATAGCTTGGCGCCTATAGGCGCCAAGCTATTCTGACACCACCCTTGAACTATCACGGTCGAGCTGTCTCCTGAATTGTAATGCAGTGCGGCCTAAGGGGACAACTCCAAAATGTGGGGGTTGTCACGTAACGGATGTGACATGTTGTTTTATTTTTTCGCCAAGTCGTTCTTTTGTTAATAAATGTAGTGTGAGCGTAATCGTAAAGCCCGTGCAGCAAGCTTAACAGTGAGCGAGTACAGCGGTTGCACGCTTTAGCCAAGTAGCTTTAACCGAACAGTGTTCAGAAGTAAAGTTAAACTGCAAGGTAGCAGAAGGATATTACAGTCAGTCAGCGGAGTTAGCCAGCGAAGTGAGAGTCTGGGTCAGGGTGCGTCCTCGTTTGGAGCCCTTGACAAGCTGTGTGAGGGTTGTTTTACCCTCCCTGCAAGACCACGGCCAGTGTTCCTGGGTGTGGGTGTCCGAGAGACTTGTGACCACGGCTGCTACTCACCAGAAGACCCCTCCGGTTCGTCTTCGTCTTGTTTTGTCTCGTCCTGCCGGAGGACTCACCAGTGACAGGTATTTACTCATGCCATTTTCCTCAGTTAGCTGCTGTGCTCTCGGGTGTGTGAATGTGTATATAGGTGCGGAAGGGTATGTTCGTCTAGTTTTTTAGTGATGTTTTAATCGAGTCTTTAACCATGTTTTTTAGGTTGGGTTGTAGTGTGGTGGGTGTCGGATTTAGTTGTTTATGTTCGGCTGTCGCCGAGTGAGTATATTTAAAGGGCCATGTTGTAAAATGAATTAAAGTGGGTATCCTTTCAAATATATCTGTATTAAGTCCTAGATGCAATGTAATAAGTTTGTCACGTTGGGTGGTTGCTGGTGATTATTTCATATTGTATGTACATGTGGATATTTTGATAATGTTGGTTTTAGCAGTGGCAATGTTATTATACAAAAGTGGTTGTGCTAGCTTAATGTTAGTGTAATGGAGTAGTGCAGACCTGGTGAATGTTGAATGTACATAGGAAGCTTTCATATCCATGATTGTATATTTAATATGGCCAAGGCAGGTATTAGGGTGAGACGAGACACAACTCACGTGGTTTGTGAGTAGGTGCGTGTCAAATAGGCCAGAATTAACTGTGTTGGCACTTTGACTGACAATGCGCCCTTTTCCAGTGCATTGGCTTCGATCATTGGCTTCGAAGATTGGCTTCGAAGATTTCGTCCTTCGATCTCTTCATCTTCCACGACCAACGGTGACGCATCATCGGGAGTCGGAACGCCTTCGCTAGCCGGTCCTGTTGGACAAGTACGTTGGGCTACAGCAGGCTGATTCTACGTTCTGAGCGTCGGTCACGGGCGTGCGTGGGCAAGCGCGGCTACGGTGCTCTGTGGTGTAGGGGTAGTACTCTTACTTTACGAGCCACCCTGTCTAGTGTGGGACAGAGGACACTGTACAGAGACAAAGTTACCCGCCTTGTATAGCCGTTGGCCATATTAGTCATTTTCACCTGTTAGTCATTTTCGTCTGTTAGTCATTTTCACCTGTTAGTCATTTTCACTTGTTAGTCATTTTTTATCTGTTAATCTTTTTTATGTGTTAATACGTTATGAGTGCATGCGTGGGTATGTGTGAGTGTGTGGGGCGTTAATGGGTTGGGGTGGGGGTTAGAGTAAGAGTAGGTAATAAAGGATTTGTTTGTTGTTTATCACTGGCGTTGTGTGATTTATTTAGAGTGGGTGGGTTTTCTCGAGTGTCAGCACTCATATTGTCCACGGCGCCCTGACTCCGTCAGGCGTGTCGTGACAGGGGTTTGGTGCCTGGGACACAATGAGTTAACTGAATCTGTATCAGTTCGATTCCCTTACTCCTGTGAGCCTTTGCTATAAAATCAGATCCTGTCCTGGTGGGGTTTAACCCATTTAACCGTGACGCACTACACTGAACAGACGAGGTACTGACCATGCTAGTTCAAGGGTGATGCCAGAGTAGCTTTACGCCTCCAATGACCCGTCGTACGGTGGTAAGGTTTAACCCATTTCACCCGGCCTGACACATCAAAGTTACAACAGGACGGACGACTGACCGTGACTAGTTTAAGGGTGGTGCCAGAATAGCTTGGCGCCCTGAGGCGCCAAGCTATTCTGGCAACACCCTTGAAATATAATGAACACTGAGTCGGCCTTCAAAAGTAGTTTTCAGAGGACAGCTCAGTCTCAGATTTGGCCCCGAACATTTGTCCTCGGTGCGCAGTCAGTCGGTCAGTCAGTCATTCCGCATGGTTGTTAGTTGGCTGATCTGGGATCTTGACAGGTGCCGTATAATGACGTCACGTACCGAAGTAGTGACCACGTTGAATTCCTTGGACAGTCCAAAGTTCTTTCTTTATAAGCCCGTGCCCGGTGATGGAGAGTAACATTTATCCGTGCCGGACTGGGGTCTACGGGCCGCACTGAGTCTCAGCGTCACGGCACTGAGGCGGGAATAGAAATATGTGGTCTCTTCAACTCACGACGAAAGTGGCCGTTGACCAAAGGGGCTGTAATAGGCGCGTAAGCGGTCAGTCACTGACAGCTACGCGCTTGGTGACTTTCCGCTTTGAGTCAAGTTAATCCCGACTCAGTTACTTAGTCCTGTCAGTCCGTATATTGACCCGGCCCCGTCTCCCCGCGAAACTTCAAGTCAGTTCCGCTCGGTCAAAGTCAGTCCCGCCGCCGGCCTCTCAGTCGGAAGTCAGTGATGGGCACTGTGTGGGCACAGGCACGTCAGTACAGAAATCGCACACGGAAAAAGTCCACGCCGGCCCCGACCGTGGCTCATCTGTGGGGAACTGTAGATGATTTCTTCACACTGAGAAGGGCCGCGCCGGGACAAGGGACTGTAGTTCAGACATCATTGATAGGATATCTGGGCCTGTCGGTGGCGTAGGCGGGAAGCAGAATCACATTGCGGTTATCTCCCTCGGTTCGCTACCGCTGATAAGCGGTAGCGAACCGAGGGAGACAACGTGATTACTTACTTACTTACGTCTGTCACCCCTACCCGGGTATAGGCCGTCGACGAGAGACCTCCAGCAACTCCTGTCCTGTGCTTCTCCTTCGATTCTACTCCAGGTGGTTCCCAGTCTCTTGATGTCTGCTTGGAGGTCTCGACGCCAGGAGTTTCTCGGCCTACCTCTTTTCCTCTTTCCCTGGGGGTTCCATGACAATGCCTGCCTAGTGATACTGGAAGCTGGCTTTCTCAGACTGTGACCGATCCATCCCCATCTTCTTCTCCCAATTTCATTCTCTGCTGTTATCTGCTCTGTTCTCTCCCAGAGTCTGACGTTGCTGATCTTCTCTGGCCAGTGGATTTTCAAAATTCTTCTAAGGCAACTGTTTATGAAGGTCTGTACTCTGTTGACTGTAGTTTTTGTCAATCTCCAAGTCTCTGCTCCATATAGGAGAACTGCTTTTACATTGGAGTTGAAAATCCGGACTTTGGTGCGTTGTGACAGCTCTCTGGAAGTCCACACTTTTTTCAACTGGAGAAAGGCTGCTCTAGCTTTACCGATTCGTGCTCTGACATCTGCATCAGTGCCGCCTTTTTTGTCTATGATGCTCCCGAGATAGGTGAAGGACTCCACCTCCTCCAGCTGGGTGCCAGCAAGCAAGACTGGTTCTTCCCTGGTTGCGTTCAGCCTCATTGTCTTTGTTTTCTGTTTGTGAATGGTGAGGCCCACTTGGGACGAGATGTCAGCAAGCCTCGTGGTCTTGTCCTGCATTTGTTGATGAGTGTGGGACAGTAATGCCAAGTCGTCTGCAAAATCGAGGTCGTCAAGCTGTGTCCACAGTGTCCACTGTATTCCACTTTGTCTGTGCTCTGTAGTCATCTTCATGACCCAGTCTATGGCCAGGAGGAAGAGGAACGGAGACAGCAGACACCCCTGCCTGACACCAGTTCTGACCTGGAGCTCCCTGGTGAACTGCCCTTCGTGGATCACGCGACAAGTCATGCCATCATAGCTGCTCTTGATCAGGCGGACGAGCTTTGTGGGTACACCGTAGTGTCGTAGGAGTTTCCACAGAGTCTCTCGGTCCAGGCTGTCAAATGCTTTCTCATAATCCACAATGTTGACGTACAGCGGGGAGCTCCACTCCAGAGACTGTTCCACGATGATGCGAAGAGTGGCGATCTGGTCTGTACATGATCGGTTCTTCCTGAATCCTGCTTGCTGGTCTCTCAGCTGGGGGTCAACGGAGCTCTTCATTCTCTCTAGGATGATCCTGTTGAAGACCTTTCCTGGTACTGACAGCAAGGTGATTCCTCTGTAGTTGGAACACTTGCTGAGGTCGCCTTTCTTGGGAAGCTTGATTAGGTACCCCTCCTTCCAGTCAGCCGGCATCACCTCCTCTTCCCAGATCTTTCCAAACAGTGGGTACAGCATCTCCACTGTTGTCTCTAGGTCTGCTTTCAGAGACTCCGCTGGGATGCCATCTGGCCCTGCTGCTTTGCCGTTCTTCAAAAATGCCACTGCTCTTCTGATCTCTTCCCGGCTGGGTCTGTCACAGCTGATGGGTAGGTCGGTCTCTGCTGGCTGGATGTCTGGGGGGTCGGGTGGGCTAGGTCTGTTCAGTAACTCTTCAAAATACTCGGCCCATCTGTCGAGTTGGTCTGTTCTGTCTGCAATAGGCTTGCCTTCTTTGTCTTTTACTGGTCTTTCTGTATGGCCATACTTGCCTGACAATCTTCTGGTAATGTCGTAGAGCTGTTTCATGTTGCTGCTGCCTGCTGCCTTTTCTGCCTCTGCTGCCAGGCTGTCTGTGTAGGCCCTCTTGTCTGCCCTGATACTCCTCTTCACCTCTTGGTTGGCTTCCGAGTATTCCCCCTGTGCCCTTACTTTGGCTGCTCTCGTGCGACTGTTGTTGACAACTGCTTTCTTCTGCTTCCTCACTTCTATCTTCTTCAAGGTCTGTGCCGACAGCCAGTCCTTGTGATGGTGTTTCCTGAACCCTACAGTGTCTTTGCAGATTGAGTTCAGCGCCTCTCTAACTGCCTTCCACTGCTGCTCTGTGGTGACCGCCTCCTCTTCATTTACTAGCTCCTGTAGCGCTTGAAGCCGGTTGGACAGCACCAGTTTGAACTCTTCTCTCACTCCAGTCTCTCTCAGGAGGCCTACATTATAGCGCTGTCTTCTTGTTGTCTCTGTGCGGCTTTTCTTTAACTTGAGCTTCATTCTTAAGGTAAGCAGATGGTGGTCTGAGGCGACATCTGCTCCCCTCCTCACTCGAACATCTTGAAGGGATCTTCTAAATTTCTTGCTAATGCAGATATGGTCTATTTGGTTCTCTGTTGTATGGTCAGGTGAGACCCAAGTTGCTTTGTGTATTTTTCTGTGTGGGAAGATGCTGCCTCCAATGACAAGTCGGTTTAGAGCACAAAAGTCTACAAACCTCTCCCCGTTCTCACTCATCTCCGAGCCTAGTCCCTGTCTCCCCATCACCTCTTCGTATCCGGTGTTGTCCTCCCCTATTTTGGCATTAAAATCGCCCATGACGATGGTGATGTCTCGCTCCGCGCATTTGTCCACGGCACTCTGGAGTCGGTCGTAGAACTCTTGTTTCTCTTCCTCGTCACTGTCATTAGTGGGCGCATAACACTGGATGACATTCAGCTTGAGCTTTTTCTTGGTTCTAAAGGCTGCTGTGATAATTCTTGGCCCAAGAGGTTCCCAGCCCATCAGCGCTCTCTGTGCCACTGGTGACAGCATGAATGCTACTCTTTCTGTATGGGGGGCATTCTCCTCTTCATGACCTGAATACAGAATCATCTCTCCACTTAGCAGCCTTTTCTGGCCAGACTGCGTCCATCTGGCTTCACTGATACCTAGCAGGGAAAGGTTGTACTTTTGCATTTCCGCTGCTATCTGGGCGGCCTTGCCGCTCTGGTACATGGTCTTGACGTTCCATGTGCCCATGGTTGTGTCCCTGGATAGAGAGAGGCGGCTCAGTCCTGTGGCTTCCGAAGACTTCCGGCTTTCACCACAGGACGTCATAAATCTTCTGATAGAAGAACCTTCCTCCTCCAGGAAAGGAATTACTGTTAGTCTTTTCGTCGGCGTTTTTGTAGCTATTTCCTTTTTTGCAGGGTGGGGAAGCTACCCCCACGCCCCAACCCCCTTACTAGGAGGACCAGGGGTTTTCTGTCGGGGTCACCTTCCCTTAGACCATGTTGGTTCACGGCACCTTATTTCATTCGGTGCACCCCTCTCACGAGGGACCCCCTATCCACCACCCAGGGGACGCGCCTCAACGCCATATGGTCCCAGCGCGAGGAGACAACGTGATGATTCCCTACAATAACTGATCATCGGCAGCGAATCATAGTCATGTCAGTTGAGGGAGACTGCAGTGTGTGCTGGGATCGTCTCTAACCTCACATACACGAACACAAATCTCCAATACGTCAGTTGACTTATCTGCCGGCGTCATCGTTCAAGCTCACGTTTTCAGTGTTAAGCTCTCATTACTAATACTGATTCCGAAGTGTCCCCGGCGATGCCGCCGTTCACCGTATACTGACTCAGTGAAGTGGACATCGCCAAGCCTTGTGTCACCGACTGAGCTGCATCGTGGCGGTATTTGATTAGATTGACCCGGTGTTGCCGGTTCACTGCTTTCAGTTCAGAGTGGTGAGGTTCCGAGCGGCCTTCACGGCCAGTGGGTGAGTTGGTTAGCGGTTGGATCTAAAGTTATTCGCATAATATATTTTTGTGCGACAAACTGATGTGATTACATGACCACTGTCGGCCGTACAAACCCAGAAATATACTGTAGTATCGTAGATGAGGAACTTGTATTGATACCATACAGACGTTGGAATAGTAAATTTCGCCTTGCTGCGCTCACTACTGAGCCACATCAGCGACAGGCGCGACCGGATCCGGCAGTGCCGCCAACACCAGCACAGAAGGTGTCATGAGCCTAAACCGGCATCCATTCCACTGGGTGGTTGGGGAGGGTAGCAGCTTTCACATAATTATTGAAATTTTTTAATGTCGGGGGAGTAGGGTCGAGTCCAAACTAAAAAAGTTGAAAAGAAAAAAGGAACTGACTTTGACATAGCATTGAATATTCTTGGGTGTGTTTCTGGAAGCCCTGGAACTTGACACCACCCACCCCCCAAAGATCCGCCCCTGCATGATACCGACCAGGAGCAAAGGGTTCACGAGCTGTTGTAGGCTGTAGTCGGCTTGCTCGTAACTGCCGTGAGCCGGTTCGTCAGCCGGCCGGCCAAAACGCCTGTTGCTTACTGTCGGGTCTGCCGTGAGCCGTGTTTGGTGTCACAGTACCCAGCATGCATTGCTTTTCTAGACTCGACACTGAATCACAGTTTGACTTCAGTTTTTCCGGCTCTACTGAACCGACGGTAAGTTCGTCAGTCCGACTGACAGTCATACCACTGGCTTCAGGCAAGGCCGCCGGGAATCCGGGGGAAGAAAACCGAAATGAGTAACTATGGCAAGAGTTGTGCCCCTGGCTCAGACCGTCAGTCACGGGACTCGGTATAGGGCTGACAATGTTAGTATTTTCAGTATTGACGCTCCGCCTTTAGGAGAGCAACTCAGTCCTGCCATAACTTCGGTTTTCTCCCCATGTGGGCCGCAGGATCTCGGACAACGTGTTTTTTTTTTTTTTTTTTACTACGCCGCCGTGCCAACACAGCTAAACTGAGGGACTCATGATGTGATGGCCGTTAGACCCCCACTGATACATATCCTCCCTGCCGGGTACGTCAGTCAAAGGAAGCGAATGGGACCCGGATCTTTCTGCTGAGCCAGCTCAGATCGTTGAGGTGGCATAAAAGGCATTTGCCACAAGCCCGGCCCTGCGGTCAGTTGCATGAGTGAGTTTAGTCCTGCATGACTAAGCAAGGTCGGAGCTCCGCTATAGCGGAGCACCTTGCCTTAGTGGCTGGTGCAGGACTAAGCTCATTTAGTCATGCAACTGGCCCCTGCGGCGGATCTTTCACTTGCGGCAGTGCGGTTGGATGAAGAGCCAAATCATTTCTACACTAACACTACAGGTAGACAGGTCGGAATTTGACTGAACACCGTCAGGCTATGCTTCAACCATGCCGCGCCAGGTAAACTGAATGCAATACTGACCTGCCCCGACCAAACACGGGTAGACAGCTAGATGTCGACGTTAGGATGCTGACAAGGGCAGGCCTGCAGTTTGCAAGCTCCGGACCGTTGCAGAAGAAAGTCACCTCAGTGCTTGTTTTTTTTTTTTTTTTTTAAATAAGCAGTTAACCCCTTCACTGCCAATGGGCGCACATTGTGTTTTTTAAAATCGTAATTTCAACCTCAGTCAAAGATCCGCAGCCGTCGAAGAAACGTGCCGGATACAAAGTGGTTTCAGCGAAAGGCATAGATCCTCATGAGCCCCCGAAACTTCGGGGGCTCATGTGGATCTGTACCTCTTGCAACTTGCTCGGCAGTGGAGGGGTTAGGTAAAGCAACTAATAATTAAAAAGTTTGCTTTTACTTTTTCTTTTCTGTGTCATAAATGCATAAATAAAGCTTTACTGAATTAAGTACTACCAAATCTCAAGCAAAATAATGAGGCATGTAAATGAAACGGCCAACAACAAGTAGAGAATGCAGACCGTGATATTTTTCCAACCATTGGACCCGTGCATATAATATAAACAGACAGGGGTTTGTGCATAAAAATAAAAAATAATAAAATTTAAAAAAAAAACAGCCATCGCCTCGGGGACATAACAGCAGGAACAGGAAGTATTTCTTTTACAGTGGAATTAACGATGGTACAAAAGTGGAAAGTCCTCCAGGCAAGCGTCACCAGTCTGCAGTAAGCATACATTCACATGAGCCCTTGCACAGTCAACGATATCCATTTGCAAGAGGCGTAGATTCTCATGAGCCCCTGCCGTTCGTAAGGGCTCATGAGAATCTATGCCTCTTGTTTTCAAAGACCGACGGCTGCTGTAGCCAGACGGCTTGGGAGGGTGGGGGGAGGAGGGGATCGGGGGCGGGGGGGGGGGGGGGGGGGGGCGGTTTTCGGATTAAATGAGGGTGGGAATATAGAGTATGGCGGTGGGGCATTCTTATAGTGATCAGGATTTGTACTCTTTGTGATCAGCGACCAGGACTGATCAGGTCGTTGACACAAGACTACTCAGTCGTAATTCAGTGTCAACGGCTTTGAAACACCGTGACATGTAGTTTCCCACAGACTTCACTGAAAAGTTCGTCACAGTTTCGGAAGTTCCTGCATAAAGCGGGCAATGGTTTCGATTGGGCGGACAGACATTACGGCCGAGATCTAGAGTCTCAAGGCCCGTTTAAAATCGTAGACCAGCATACGTAATTTGAGTCAGTCTTGTGAGCCATGTCTTTGTGATCGACCCTAAAACCTTTTAGTGGCGGCAGTGCCGACCTTCACAGTAGACTATACAGGAACAACTCCTGATTTGATGGCCTGCTTGCTGCGTATGGCTGCCGTATGCGTCAGTAGTTTTCGAGTCAGTTGTTTTGCCAGCTGTTCACTAAAGCCGGCCAGATTCTTTATAGTGTTAAAATAATCTTAAAAATTACGCCTTCAAGGCTCTTTGGGGGTCAGAAACAGATAATATGGTAGCTTATGTGTTAATTTGAGTCTGGCGTGGCTCTAGGTCCTGCCGTCGGGACGGTGCGTGCGTGCCGCGTTATGCAAGCACGCACTCACCCACACCGCCCAAACTGACAGGCGGCATAGAGCTTGTGTCAGTGTTTTGTGCGTGCCGTGCATGCGTGTCAATGTATACCGATGAGGTGGGGCTGTGTTTTGGGTTGTTTTTTTTTTTTTTCACACGGCGTGTTTCAAGTATCAGTCACACAAATCCGCCTTCTCGGCTTAACTAGAGGAGACCCAGAATTTGCAGAGAGCCGCTCAGCCAGGAATGTGTCCCGTAGGGGCATTCTAAAACCACCGTTGTGCTACCCAGCTTTGTACTACTGAGTACCCGAGGTGACGATGCCGCCCGCCCACCCACATTACAACTTGAGTGTAGTTTATCATCCGCCCTTAAGTCCATACAAAGGCCGTCTTTACATCAGCGTACGCCTTGTTCAATTCAGCCGGATACTAGTCCCTCGGTTAGCCACATGCCAGCTGCAAGAGACATAGATTCTCATGAGCCCCTGCGTCCGCAGGGGCTCATGAGAATTCATGTCTCTTGTCAGCTGACACATTTATATCTGCCGTTGGACTTTGCGTAGCTCATAACTTAAAAAAATGGTCTGGCGGCATTCAGTTGTTGCCATTTGAATAAAGGAGCTTCAGGCGCATGCCATTGTCTTGGCCCGAAGTGTCGCGCGTTCGAATCTCCTGGTGGGGTCAACATTTGTGAAGACCCTTTTCAATCGGTGCCCCGTAATTTCAGTTTGAAGTTACCTTGGTTGTGGCACCGTCAAGACATAAACCCAAAACTTGTAACTTTTGAAAAGAACAGTCAATGCTGAATCTTTAGACAACTGAGGCAGACTGATGGTCACGGACTACAGTGCCGTTTCCGTACTGTCCAGTCTCTTAGCCTTAGTCAGTCCCAGTCATCCCCTAAGTTTTCGGCAATTCCCTAAAAAACACTACCGCCCACCAGCTGCTCATTTGCCATGCACAAAATACAAAAAAAAAAAAAAAAAAAAAAAACCAGCACATCACCCGTATCATTTCTTGGCTATGAGACTGGTTCCTTACCAACCCCACACCCAAGCACAGCTGAAATCAGCGTGCCCCTCAAATCACTACGTCAATGGCAACTCAACATAGACCCAAAATTGTCCACTGGATAAGCTCAGGATGGTATGAATCAAAGCACCAAACATGTCTCCACTCAGCTAACCAGACTTGAAATTTCCAGCAAATTCCAACATTCAGCCCTACTACAAATTTTCAAACAAGACAAATTAAAAAAAAAAAAAAAAAAAAAAAAAAAACACCGGCCCTTGCACTGCCTGAACTGGCCAAATTTGACTGTATAATGTGACCTGATACCGCGGCAGATCGTCGGAGTTGAGCTCATTCACTCACGGACACTCTAGATTAATGTGGATCGGGCATAATACGGTAGTCATGGGTAATGTCAGGAAAGCTTGGCGCTTACTGAGATGGACCACGCCGCTATTGTAGTTCAATGGTGGTGCCAGAACTGACAGCCGCTTGGCCACCTTCTGGCACCACCCTTGAACATCTATGGGCAGTCCATCTCAGCGTCTCCTGAACCATGGTACAGTCTCCATTGGACAACTACAGTATGTCCCAATTTAGCCGCCGGGAATTTCAACTTCAGGGCTCAGCCGTATGATCGCCCATTTAGCCCTGTTGCACTACAGCAGGACTGAGATGGATCGAGCATGATAATTTAAGGGTAGTGTCAGATTAGCTTCACGAATCGGTAAAGCCAGAGCAGCCTTTCTCCAGTTGAAAAAAAGTGTGGAGTTCCAGAGTGCTGTCACAACACACCAAAGTCCGGATTTTCAACTCCAATGTAAAAGCAGTTCTCCTATATGGAGCAGAAACTTGGAGATTGACAAAAACCACAGTCAACAGAGTACAGACCTTCATGAACAGTTGCCTTAGAAGAAGTTTTGAAAATCCAACGTCAGACTCTGGGAGAGAACAGAGCAGATAACAGCAGAGAATGAAATTGGGCGAAGAAGATGGGGATGGAACGGTCACAGTCTGAGAAAGCCAGCTTCCAGTATCACTAGGCAGGCATTGTCATGGAACCCCCAGGGAAAGAGGTAAAGAGGTAGGCCGAGAAACTCCTGGCGTCGAGACCTCCAAGCAGACATCAAGAGACTGGGAACCACCTGGAGTAGAATCGAAGAAGCACAGGACAGGAGTTGCTGGAGGTCTCTCGTCGACGGCCTATACCCGGGTAGGGGTGACAGGTGTAAGTAAGTAAGTCAGATTAGCTTGGCGCCGAATGGCGCCAAGCTAGGCTGGCACTACTACGGCCTTAAGTTTAGTCATTGGCTCGATCCCTCGCCTTCAACTCAGTAGTACATTGTCGGCAGGTGACACCTCGGAGGTCGGATACCTCCCAAATTTGGGAAACTGATGCGGTCGGCCGAATAAATCTGCTGCTAATAAAACAATTTTAACAAACAGTAATCTTTGTCTCTTCAGTACGGACTGATCCTATTCTGACTTGGCCGCGAAAATCTGTAACTGCGGGTGGCACAGACAGTGCACCCATTGTCGGGGGACTTACACCGCCCCTTCCCCTCGTTTCCAAAGAAAGAGGGAGAGGATACACGTCAGTACCACGCTGAGCGGCGGGTCAGTGCTGGGTACATATTTTCAATATTCCAGTCAGTCGTTGCCTGTGTAATGTGCTCAAGCCGCCACTGTAACCCCTTTACCGGCCTCACAAAAGGCCTGTGGTTAGGCGAAAGGGGTCGAGTTTGCCATTTTCATTTACTGTGGCAGATTTCTTCACAGCACGACTACTAAGAGCCGCACATGGCCCTCTCCACTCCAGTTTTCCGACGATGTCGTTCCGCGACGATATGTGTTTTAGACTTTCAGTACTTCATTGTCTTTCGAGACCCGCTACTTTATGTCGGACAACCCCATAAAGACATGCAAATCAGAATTTCGTTGACTATCCCGGCCACTGACTCAGTTTCAGTTAACGGGTAGTCGCCGTTGTTGGATGGAGCTAGCTGCCATTTGATTCCGTCTGTGAGTTTTTATTTTTTTATTTTTTTTATTATTTGTTTAAAAAAAAAGATGGTTAGCCTGCGAAAATAACATCAATCTCAGTCTACATTAGAAAAGTTCATTTCTTTAACATAATAAGTTACAGTCCGAATCAGTGGTCATCCGGTCAGTGTGACTGATGTTTGAAATGCTGCGTTGAGTCACTAAGTTGTCACAAAATTGTTTTCCGCTCAGTTCTAGATGCCGAGGGCAGTATCTGGGCAAAGTACACATGAAGATCCATGCATGTAAACAGATGTGTTCGGTTTGGCATCAGTGACGCCATGGGTACATGACATATCGGCACCTCCGTCTGACGTGCAACAGTTGTAAGGAACTTGACCCTTTGTGCCCTCAGAGTCGGGGCCACGGGGACGGGCGGCGGTTGATTTGAATCGCGCCCCCCCCCCCCCCCCCCCCCGACCCAGTCGGCCCGTTGTCAGCCAGTCGTGACCTCGATGGCGATACAATGCCTGCTGAAGAGCAGAAATGTGAGTAAATGAGCAAGAAGAATGGAGTCTGTTTGACCAAGAGGCATGGATGCTCATGAGCCCCTGCAAGGCAGGGGTTCATGAGAATCTATGCCTCTTGCAGATGGATTTAATAGGCATAGCGTCTACTAGTTCTGACCCTCCGTCATAGCCGGAGGTCTCAGTGTGATGCTTTCTACAGTACTGTACGCCTTGTTCACAAGCGTGGTACCAGCGAGAGTCAGTCCTCAGTTGCAGCGTGTTTCAGTTCAGTGGTGGCTTCAGTCTGTGTTTTGCCTCAGGCGATGGAGACCGCCTTCATTCAGTAATCAAAGTCTGTGCCCGGTCAGTGTGCAGAAACTGTCACTGCTTGACTGACTTACCGTTTTGATCGTAAAGGGCTTTCGGGCAGTGCCGGAGACAGTGGATTGTGACAATCTGTGCCGTGCCGGCCACTCAGCTGCCCGCCCGGTGAGCAAGAACAACAGCTGGCTCAACAGTCGACTCCTGTGTGGAACTCGGGTCATGGACTGATTTTGTACGGTAATGGTGGGTTTGCGTGACTAAGCTGCATTGTACTGGCCTGCTTCATTGAGTTGAAAAAGAAAATTGCCGTTCTTGCCTCAGACCTCGTTACATTCTGAGGATGAAATTATCTCTTTAAAAAAAAACAGTGAAAAAAAAAAAAAAGATCTTTGAGATCTACGTCACATTTCAGGTAACAGATCGAACATTATAGTCGAGGGTGGTGTCGCCGGGAAGACTGAGCTTGGCGCCTATAGGCGCCAAACTATTCGGCCGACACCACCCTTGAACTACATGATCATGGTCGATCCACATTATGTTGTAGCATGTCAGACCATGTCAGGGCTTTACTCATGGGTTAACTAGAACTGACATGGCCGATGTTCAGTGATTCACCTTAACTCATTCAGCCCGACGCACGTATTTCCCAAATTTTGGAGGCATCATCTAACGACTGTTGCTGGAGATGAATCGACGACCATGATAATTTTAAGGGCAGTGCCAGATTAGCTTGGCGCCGACAGGCGCCAAGCTAATCTGGCCGCACTACCCTTGAATTATCATGGTCGACCCATCTCCTGCTGTAGTGCGTCAGGGCTGAATGGGTTAAAAGGACATGGGCAATATCATCAGTGTATTGTGTAGTGTAGTGTATCAGTTGTTGCGGCCACGCCGACTAGAATACGTACTCCATGTTCTTCATTTTGGTTTCCGATTACAATTCGTGCGTTTCAGTTCCGTTTTGTTTGTTTTGAGCTGGAGAAAATCGTAATTGCCTGCAACCGGACTGACCAGCGATACTGAATAAGTCATGTGTGCCGGCCGGTCTGTCATTTCGGACCTTATGGCATAAGGACGTAATATCCAAAATCACAGACAAGCACATTTGTTTAGCCAGAAGACCCGGCCGGCCGCGTCCTGGTGGTACTGTAAATGCCGAGCTTTAGCGACGAGGAAGATCAATGAGACGGTCCAGCAGGAGAGAGACTCCACCATTGTAGACAGAAACCTATTGTAACCCCCTCTCCCGGAAGAAGGCTCTGATGCGAATGAACAGCAAGAGGCATAGATTCTCATGAGCCTCCAAATTCGCGGGGGTTCATGAGAATCTATGCCTCTGGAAGACGGAATAATTTCACTTTCAGAAGACTCTGTCGAGCTGCTGAGTTCTGATGGAAAATGAGGACGCCATGGGTTGTCACATCAGTCGATAAGCAGTCCTGATGGGCCTCAGGCGGATCTGTTGCTGATTTGAGAGGGTGTGTGTGTGTGTGGGGGGGGGGGGGGTGTTGTCTATAGAGCTGTATAGTTGTACTCAGGGTACACCCGCAGTAAGCAAGAGACCGTTAGGCCGATGTCCGCCCCAGGTGGCCTGATAGACTTTCACAGGCTTGCCAGGCTGTGTTTGGATTTTTTTTTCTCGGTTTTATTCATTTTATACATGTCTGTAGCAATCTTAGCAATATGATTTACCTTTCATTGTCTTACGTTTTGTCTTTCGCTAAGTTTATGTAGACAGTGTCGCAGACTGAAAGGTTCAGGTCCCAAAGGTGAGCCTTCAGGTGTGCAGGCGCAGAGTTGGCAATGCTGTGCTTCTGCACTGATAGGATTTAAATGTCTTGACAAGACTGTGCATGCCGTTTGCTGGCAGTTCAAACAAAGTTATTCAGTTGGTCAACCTTGTTGCAGATAACCATTTAGCACTTTGTGGCCTTTTCTTTAGATTGTCTTCCAGTTGTGTCACCAGTTTTCTTGTGACCAGTTTGTCAGCAGGCTGCAATTGTGAGAAAAGACTTTAGATGGGGAATGTAGTAGTGCAATCTAACATACATATAGTTAGAAACTTTGCTTTAGTTAAATACAAAAATATTTTTACACTAAATCTGATTATAGCAAATGTGTTTCCTTGTTGAAAGGATGCACATTTTTGTTTTTGTCTGTGATTCTGGACCTTGTGGTGTTTGGACATAAGGTCCAAAATCACAGACCAGCACAAATGTGGGGTTTCCCTTGCAGATCACATTCCCAGTAGGACATCCATACCCCCCCTACCCCCCCCCCCTCCCACCACAACCACCGCCACTCAGCACACTCCTGTCGTTATTTGGCAAAATACACTATGTCCATTTTTGAGAAAAGCGAGATTTTCATTGTTATACAATGACAATCTCGCTTTACTCAAAACTGGACATGTTGGCTGTTGCCGCCATGGAACGGCAGTCTTGGTTCCGCCTGTGAGCAGTGCTGGCAGATCAAAGAGTGGAACGGTAATTGGGCGGAATGGTTCGAACGAGGACGGATGCAGACAAACACGACCCCAGTAAGCAGAGGTCGTCGGGCCCACTGCGGCCGCCGTGGGCCCGAGGACGTTTTGCTATTTACAGGGGTCGTCCAAAAGTTGTGTCTGCTTTCCACATTTAGGGCCTACGGATGATTGTGTGTGTGTGTGTGTGTGTGTGTGTGTGTGTGTGTGTGTGTGTGTGTGTGTGTGTGTGTGTGTGTGTGTGTGTGTGTGTGTGTGTGTGTGTGTGTGTTTTGTTTTGCAGGCAAATGTGGAAAAGCAGCTTTGTTATTAGGGGAAAAGGTGTGACGTTTCCGTCTTTCGAGGCGGTACTGCCAATGCCGATTTTGTAACTTGGCTGTGCGTCATTGGTCAAACGGTCTTTGCGGCTAAACATGGCGAAATTGCTCTGGAACAACTACTGTGTAAGCTGATTTATGTTCGCTTTGATTAGGACATCGTGACCGGTAGTAAGGGGGAGGGAGGCCTATTTGCAGAGATGGGTTTTTTTTTTTTTTCACACACTCTTTTAAAACCTCAGAACTGCTACTGACTCCGAAACCGTTCGGAGGACAAAACGCGTAACTACTGACGGACATGTCAATTCCGCTTAAAGGACGGTATCATCAATAGCAGTGAAGGAGTTAATTCGCGGGCGAGCGGCTTTCCGATACGCAGCTTTTTTGCCGCGTATCCGGATGCGGCTCACCGCGAATGCGATAAATTTCAGTTTTCAGTATCAACAGTCACAAAACAAGGACAAACCACTTCCCCGTCCGTTATCCCATATCGCACTGAGGCTAAAAGCTTCAAATTTGTACACTGCCATATGCAAGCTACATTATAGTACTTACAGATAAGGATATAGACCAATGGCTTTAGTTCAAGGGTGGTGCCAGAATAGCTTGGCGCCTAGAGGCGCTAAGCTATTCTGGCACTACCCTTGAACTATTTTAGTCAAACTTATTTCACACACTGGTGTATTCCGAATGATAAGGGTTAAGAAATAGATGTAAACAAGCGACACGAGGTGCAAAGCTAGGTCATGTTAGCTCAAGGGTTCAGCCTTGTTAGCTTGGTGCCTGGAGGGGCGCTAAGGCAAACCAGGCACAAGCCCGTGGATCTGTCTCTTGAAGGAAGGGGAAAAAGGGGAGGGGAAACAGTGCTCATGCAGTCACCTACTTTAACCCTTTGACTGCCGAGAAAATGTGAACACAATCCGATTCCAAGAGACATAGATCCTCATGAGCCCCCGCAATTGCGGGGGCTCATGAGTATCTATGCCTCTTGTTGAATTATTTTGTATCCATTGACGTTGAAATTACATTGATTTCAGAAACACAGTCTGCCGCGTCCACCGGCAGAGTAAGAGTTGAAGCTCCTTCAAGATGACATTTTAGGCCTACAGTGCCATCCTGTCCCATAATGATCATGAACATATATTTTAGTAATAATAGTGTGCATATCTAAATGTCAGACATAACTCTCGATTTTTGTGGTTATATCTTGACAATTGATCACCTTTTAAAATAAGACGTTTCAAAACACTGTAATCTTCCTCAGCGGCAGCGTGGTATAGCGGATTACACTGCGCATTTTGCAGGTGATGTCATCGTCTGAGATCAGCAATGTTGATGCCTTATCATAACTACTGACGGGTGAGCTTGGTAGCTCAGGTGGTAGAGCGTTCGACTCATGTCTGAAAGTAGCTGGTTTGAACCCTGCTGGGGTCAGAATTTGTTCAGACCCTATTTGGTGACCCTATCTTTGAAATCACCATCATGTTGGACAAATTGCCGTTATGCCTTAACTCATTCTACCCCAACACCGAAATCCGGCCAAATTTTGTCGTTGTCTTCTGAAGACTGCACTCCAGTAGTGCAGGACACAGATCGACCATGATAGTTCAAGGGTGAAGCCAGAATAGCTAAGCTATTCTGGCATCACCCTTGAACTATCATGGTCGATCCTTATCTCGCTGTGGTGTCTGGGGTAGAATGAGTTTAAACGTTCAATCCCCCCATAACTGCTGATTGTACGTTTACACTATGCATTTTGCCTATAGCTGCAGCTGATGTCATTGCCTCTGAGGTCAGCAATGTTGATGCCATCCATGGCATAACTTCTGACTGATAGTGATAGTACTATTACATTTCAACCCCTTCACTGCGGGAAAAAATTGAGCACGATAGTAGTTGCCAGACTACGGGGGCTGATGAAGATCTACGCCTCTTGCCGAAACCACTGTGTATCGCACGGTTGTGGCTTTTGGTCGTTGAATGAATATAGATTTCAGAAACGGAATGTGCGTCCATTGCGGCAGGGGAGGGGTTAATAGCTGGTTCTACTAATATTCTCTCTCTCTCTCTCTCTCTCTCTCTCTCTCTCTCTCTCTCTCTCTCTCTCTCTCTCTCTCTCTCTCTCTCTCTCTCTCTCTCTCTAAAAGCTAAAAAAGCAAGTCCACACTTGCATAACTTACAGATCGTTTAAAAACTTTAATGAAAGTGTTTTCTTGGCTGATTTAGCCACCGCACGATTCATCAACGTGTATAACGATAGTGACCCAAATAAAGCATTAGATACCTGGTACCGGATTTTTCTTGGTGTGCTGAACAAACACGCGCCTCTGAGACACAAAAGAGTGAAATACGCTACCGTTCCACCATGGCTGACTGCGGATCTGATCGAGGCAATGGAAATTAGAGACCAGCTGAGAAGTGAGAAGCGGTTTACTGAATACAAAACACAGCGTAATCGTGTTAAATATATGGTTTTAAATGCAAAGAGATCTCTTTTCGATAAAGTAGTTAAACAAAGCAAAGACTCATCTACTGTATGGCGTGCCATTAATTTAGTAACTAGAGGTACAAATAAAAATAGTGCGCCTGTATCACCCCACCTCACTGCAAATAGGTTTAATGACCACTTTACCTCTATAGCCGAATCGTTAATCCCAACAGGAAATAACTCATGTGAGTATGTTTGTCCAAACGCGCTAGTACACCACTGTAACCGGGAAAATACGGACAATGAACCATTCACGATACCGCCTATAGCAGTCCACGAAGTGGGTAAATTAATTTCCTCGATGGAAAATAAAAAGTCATCCGGGCCTGATGAGATCAGCTCAAAAATACTCAAGATATCTCTTCCATATATCGTCGAAAGTATTACATATATTTACAATCTCTGTATAAACCAAAACTCTTTTCCGGACGCATTTAAAGACGCAAAAGTGATCCCCCTACCAAAATCGAAAGATCTGAGTGAAATCAACAACTTTCGCCCCATATCACTATTACCTGTTTTGTCGAAGCCTTTAGAGCGGCACATCCATAAGCATCTATCTGAATACTTAGAAAACCAAAATCTCATCCATTCACTGCAGTCAGGCTTCAGACCAAACCATTCCTGTCACACTGCCTTGATAAGGATGGCAGATACCTGGTTATCATCTATTAATGATTCCAAACTAACAGGTGTAGTGTTCTTAGACTTCCGGAAAGCCTTTGACATGGTGAACCATGACATACTTATAAAGAAAATATCCTTATATACTAAAAGCGCAGCCGTGTTTTTCAAATCCTACTTAGAAAACAGAAGACAAAAAGTTCTCCTTAATGGTACATATTCTAGTCACTGCAAAGTAAAGCATGGCGTGCCCCAGGGCTCTATTTTAGGCCCTCTTTTATTCTGTTTGTTCATTAACGACCTTCCACTCACAATTAGTGATGAAAGTGTTGAATGCGATATGTTCGCTGATGATGCTGCGATACACACTCCCGATAAGGATTTGTCAGTAATTGACACGCGCCTACAAAACACATTACAGGACATTAACAGCTGGTGCAGTAACAATTCCATGATCTTAAACCCTGCAAAGACTGAATGTATGGTTGTAAGTACCCGCCAAAAGCACCAGCTCGGCACTCTCTCACTCAGCTTGTCCCTTCAAGGCAAATCTATCAGCCAGGTAACGGAACATCGTCTTCTCGGCGTTACTGTAGATAACCAGTTTAAATGGCAACGCCATCTTAGTAATATATGTAAGACAATATCAAAGAAACTGTTTATTTTATCCAAGTTAAAACATATAGCTAATGTAGAAACACGAAAACTGTTCTTCAACGCCCACATCAGGTCACATATAGATTATGCTTCTACGGTGTGGGATGGCGCAAGCGAGGTCCAGTTAAAGAGACTGAACTCTCTTCATCGTAGAGCCGCGAAGCTTATCCTTTCAGACCCTAACTCAACAACGGATAATAAACTGAAAACCTTAGAATTTCTCCCCTTGAAAAAACATTTATTATACAATAAGGGAATAACGATATTCAAAGTATTGAATAACAGACTCCCCGAGTATATTAAAAAAATGTTTTCCCTCACGGCATCAACATACTCCAGATCAAGGCAGTCCATTACTGTGCCACGACCTAGAATCGATCTCTATAAGACAAGTTTAGCGTTTTCAGGTGCTAGCATGTGGAACACATTGCCCAAACATGTTACAACATCAACAACGCTTTCGTCTTTTAAAACTGCTCTCTTCAAGTACCTCACCTCAGCATCGTAAGATTTTCACAGCAATCTGCACTTGCAGTGTACGATTTTCCCCTTTCTAACTCTTCAATTCAGTTATATTTTTACTTAATACAAGATGCTAATGCTGCACGTATTGTGTGTGTGTGTGTGTGTGTGTGTGTGTGTGTGTGTGTGTGTGTGCGTGCGCGAGTGCGTGCGCGCGCGCGCGTGTGTGTGTGTGTGTGTTTGTGTGTGTGTGTGTGTGTTTTGTGCTCGTGCTTGTGTTTATGAATGTATGTATGGAGATTTATACCTTTACAATTGTGTGTATGTGTGGGATTTTCTATGTTTATTTCTACTTTTTCAATGATTTCTTCTTCTTTTTTAAAACTTTATATTTCAATTTTTTGCTAGTTATATATTTAGTTTTTCCCAATTTAATGATAGTATTTTGTGATTTGTGCATTATATTTAAAGTAGATTAGCAACGGCAAGTTCGAAAAATGGTTTCACCAAAACTTTCACCGTTGTAAAATAAAGAATCATTGTCATTGTCATTCTCTCTCTCTCTCTCTCTCTCTCTCTCTCTCTCTCTCTCTCTCTCTCTCTCTCTCTCTCTCTCTCTCTCTCTCTCTCTCTCTCTCTCTCTCTCTCTCTCTCTCTCTCTCTCTCTCTCTCACGCATCTACACTGAAACAGTTATGCTTCTCTGCCTCTCTATCTCTCCAGGAGCAAGAGAAAATGGACATTGATTTTTCCGTAAAGATTTCCACAGCCGTGAGAACTTCACTAGTGACGGTCGTGCCAGTGCAAAACAGGCCAAGGCCACAACTCTGAGTGTACTCGTAGTGTCCCGCAGGTTCCCATTTCACTCACCTGCTAGAGACATAGATTCTCATGAGCCCCTGCAGCTTGCAGCAGCTCATACAATTTTGCTGGTTCACATTTCGCCCACAGCATAGATTCTCATGAGTAAATCTAGTAAGAGGCATAGATTCTCATGCGACCCTGCGATTGCAGTTGCGCATCATTATAATTTATATGTACTTCTTGCTGGTGGACACCGGTACCATTTCTGGCAATAGACTTTATGTTCATATTTGAGAAAAGCGAGATTTTCATTGTTATACAATGAAAATCTCGCTTTTCTCAAACATGGATATACTGGCTTTTGCTGTATATAAAGGCAAATTTGCGCTCAGTCTGCTTTTCAGATGGTGGAGAGCCTACTCAGATGATGAGGGTTTTTGCTTGTAGTTTTCATGTCCTGTAGTTTTTAAGTGCCTTCAGCAGTGAGGAGACTGAGAAGAGAGTGATCAATAGATAGAAAATAATGTGTTGATGGATCGATTCTGTCACTTGTTATCGTGTGAACGACGCGCCTGGGTAGACTTGGGTATGGTTGACAGGGTATGGTTTGTGAAAAGTGATAAATAAAAAACAACATGGCGACTGACTAATCAATCGGCAGTTATCGTGTGAAAGTTTCATTCGAGCAGACTTGTAGTGACAGTTAATCGATCTGTGACAATTCCAAGTTGTTGTTTTTTTTCCCTGCTTATTATTTGCCGATACATTGGCAGTGCGCCTTACTCACATTATTCTTTGTGTTTTTGTGTTCACAGTCTGTTTCTTAATCCCTTCTCAGCCAGTGATCACGAATTTCGCATCAGAAACCACTGCACACTGGCCGACATTCGCGCAAAGAACACAGACTAAGCGGGACCAGAAATAGGCGTGAAGTACATGGGACCAACCAGAGACTGCGGGGGCTCATGAGGATTTATGTCTCTTGCAGCTGGTTAGCGTTCACTTTACTTCGGCAGTTATGGGGTTAATCAATCGGTTGTTGTCAATTGAAAGTTTCATTTGAGCAGACGTGTGGTGACAGTTAATCGATCTTCGATAATTCCAAGTTTATTTGGTGTTTTTTTTTCCCCTGCGGTTTATTAGTTGTTGATACGGTGCGCTATACTCACACATTCTTCACACTTTTGGTTTCTTCATCACAGTGTTTCTTGATGTTCCAGCACTGCAGTGAATGGAACGTGCACCAGAAAGAGAGAATGGTCCGCAGGCATGTTCGGCCTTTTAGCCCCGGAACCCTACGGCAGGAGATGGCTTGACCCTGATAATTCAAGGGTCGTGCCAGATTAGCTTGGCGCCTTTAAGGCGCCAAGCTAATCTGGCACGACCCTTGAATTATCAGGGTCAAGCCATCTCCTGCAACTGGTACATAGTCGTTATGCAACGCCTCCAAAATTTGAGAAATGGGACCTTGGGGGCAACAAGGGTTAATGTGCTACTTAATTGAGGTTTGTGTTGTTTTTCGTGTGTTTAAAAGATGTGTTCAAATTTCTTTTGTTAATATCCATGACAGAGAATAAGAGATTATTATTTGTGCTTGTCTATGATTTTAAACTTTAAAGGCCGTAAAAGAGAGAAGACTGAACCTAACGGAGAAAGAAACTCTCTTAGAAATGACAGTTACAACGCAAATTGTGTTGTAACTGTCATTTCTAAGCGTGGTTCTTGCTCTGTTTGGGTTTTTCTCGGCAATTTACACGCTTGGCAGTCACCGTTTTCGGTCTGGATTTCGTAACAGACTAGAAATGGAACGGAGCACGGAACTGACGAAGTCACTCAGTCACCGTTTCATGAGACCAGGCAGCGTTATAACACGAGACGTAAATATCGATCGATCCATCATTTCAATATTTTTTTTTTAAAATGAGGATACGCATAGACACTGGACTTGTGTTTTGTTTCGAGCGAGTATTATGAAATGATATGGTAGGTTCGGTTCCATTAAAATTGTGCTGCGGCGCGGTGAGTGGACAAGACCTTTGGAGTTTAGATTGATTTCAACTTGTTCACGTTGAACAGTGGTCGCAGACTGTGTTTCAGAAAAAAATTCAACACGAAAAAGCCTCGTCCGCCAGCTCAAGTTCCATGGACACACAGTGATGTTAACAATAATAAAACTATGATAATAATAATAATAAAGGAGAATTGTTAAGCGCTTATTGTAAAACCAGCTCTAAGCGCTGCGGATACAATGAAAAGGCTAACAGCTAACACACGTACACACACACACACACACACGTACACACACACACACACACACACACACACACACACACACACACACACACACACACACACACACACACACACACACACACACGTCAGTGGTGATGACTGAATTGTGCATGGCTGGGGAAATGAAGTAGTAAAAGGCAGGTTGTAGAGGTGGGTTTTGAGAAGTGATTTGAATGAGGAGAGCGTTTGACAGTTACGGATAGGGTCTGTTCCAAGTGGTGGGGCCAAGATGGGGGGAGGCGCCGCGATCGCCACGTGTTTTACATTTGAAACTGACTGGGAAGGTGAAACTTGAGTGTCAGAGGAAGCCGGAGCGGAGGTCAGTGCGAGATGGAGTAACTTGAGTCAGAGATATACTGAGGCAGGAGAAGTCAGGCTGAGAGAGTTAAAGCACATGCAGGACAATTTATACAGCGGAATGCGTTCTTGTACGGGCAGCCAGTGGAATTTCTTGGCGGCCGGGCGGATAGTGGTAACGCGGCTTACGCACGCGCAGAACTAAACGGGCAGCACTGTTTGACTCTCTGCAGTTTATCTAGTTAGGCAGGCCGGCCGGAAAGGAGGGAGTTACAGTAGTCTAACCGTGATAAAACAAAGAAGGAGACAAGGGTGGCAGTTGCTTTGGGTGTCAGATACTGTCTAACACTGCTAATGCGCCGAAGTTCAATCTGCACATAAGATTAAGACTAAGACATACTTATCCATTTAGAGGTCTCTGTCAATGAAAACACCCAAGGTTTTTGACAGTGTCAGTGTAACGCACGCAGACTCGCCCCCAGTCCCACGTACTGACTCTCGCACAACAGACGCATACACCGCCACTGACTCAGTCTGGCGCATTAACGCGGTAAAACAACACAAACACTTTACACTAGCTCTCTTTCTTCTGTGGTTTTTTTTTTTATATAAATGTAAACAACAAAAGAACACTCAAAAGATTATGTACACCACACCTTCCCACTACAAGCACATCAACATCGTATACACATACACAATGGAAACGCCAGGCTAGGTAATTGTCTCTCACAATCCAACCTGTTTTACTGGTGTTCTCGCTTGGTAATGTTCTGTCCTCCCACGTTTAGGCGTGCAGGTCTTTCGTCGCACGCGCTTCCGAGTCGTCCCGTTTCTCGTACCGTGGACGTCCTCCTGACTCGCTCCGTAGCGCAGTCCCTGCTGACCTGGGTGTCTCGGCACCGGTCGCTCACTCCCTAAGTGAAGAAATGACCTCTGAGGAGGTCCCTCGGCGGTAGCCTCTGTTGACTGACGTCTCGGCGTCCGTCGCTCCGCTCCACACAAGAACTCTGTACAATAAAGTCCTAATATCATAACACTTGGTAAACACACACATATTGGATGATATGAGGTACATTACGTAACCTGGCTGATACACATAACTCTCACACGTTCATTCACACACACACACACGTGCTTCATAACCCGAACTACTTTCGTAACACCCCATAACTCTGTCACTACATTGAAACAGATTATGACCTAACACTCTCGCCATACGTTATTTCATACATTGGAAAAGACTACACTTAAACCAACCACGTACTACCTTCTGGGTCTGCCCTGGGGGACTTGGGTGGGGTTAGGTATTTTTTAGTTCCCAGGGTCACCCTGGTCAGCCTCACAGGGTGGGTTTTTCTCTCTATTCTGGGGCATGTGTTTCTGTCTACCCGAGGTCCATTCACCTGTATTTGCCTTTTTAAAACTCTCCCTACTGTCTGCACTGCCTGTAGCTCTTGATATTGGATGTGTGTTGCTAAATGGTCTTAGCTTTATTTAGGCCCCATGTGTTAAGTTTATTTAATGTATTTGACCGGCTGGCGACATACATTCAATGTTCTGTTTATTTATTTTTTTTCACAAGCAGTGCAGGCACGTCCTGAGAAAGCCTTGTTGCTGTCGGGACGTTAAGCAATGTACAATCAATCAATCAATTCACACCTCACATTCCTTAGTTATCCATCTCGGTAAATAACTACATAGGAAAATCACCGGTTATCTCAACGAATTCCAAACCAAAATAACTGAACCAAACCAACGCCACACAACCGAACTAACTCTTACTAACGCATACTATCATTAACTCAGTAGCTGTTAATAATACATATAAAACATACCTGAATTCTGCAGACCAACTCGACAGATGGGCCGAGTATTTTGAAGAGTTACTGAACAGACCGAGCCCACCCGACCCCCCAGACATCCAGCCGGCAGAGACCGACCTACCCATCAGCTGTGACAGACCCAGCCGGGAAGAGATCAGAAGAGCAGTGGCATTCTTGAAGAACGGCAAAGCAGCAGGCCCAGATGGCATCCCAGCGGAGTCTCTGAAAGCAGACCTAGAGACAACAGTGGAGATGCTGTACCCACTGTTTGGAAAGATCTGGGAAGAGGAGGTGATGCCGGCTGACTGGAAGGAGGGGTACCTAATCAAGCTTCCCAAGAAAGGCGACCTCAGCAAGTGTTCCAACTACAGAGGAATCACCTTGCTGTCAGTACCAGGAAAGGTCTTCAACAGGATCATCCTGGAGAGAATGAAGAGCTCCGTTGACCCCCAGCTGAGAGACCAGCAAGCAGGATTCAGGAAGAACCGATCATGTACAGACCAGATCGCCACTCTCCGCATCATCGTGGAACAGTCTCTGGAGTGGAGCTCCCCGCTGTACGTCAACTTTGTGGATTATGAGAAAGCATTTGACAGTGTGGACCGAGAGACTCTGTGGAAACTCCTACGACACTACGGTGTACCCACAAAGCTCGTCCGCCTGATCAAGAGCAGCTACGATGGCATGACATGTCGCGTGATCCACGAAGGGCAGTTCACCAGGGAGCTCCAGGTCAGAACTGGTGTCAGGCAGGGGTGTCTGCTGTCTCCGTTCCTCTTCCTACTGGCCATAGACTGGGTCATGAAGATGACCACAGAGCACAGACGAAGTGGAATACAGTGGACACTGTGGACACAGCTTGACGACCTCGATTTTGCAGACGACTTGGCATTACTGTCCCACACTCATCAACAAATGCAGGACAAGACCACGAGGCTTGCTGACATCTCGTCCCAAGTGGGCCTCACCATTCACAAACAGAAAACAAAGACAATGAGGCTGAACGCAACCAGGGAAGAACCAGTCTTGCTTGCTGGCACCCCGTTGGAGGAGGTGGAGTCCTTCACCTATCTCGGGAGCATCATAGACAAAAAAGGCGGCACTGATGCAGATGTCAGAGCACGAATCGGTAAAGCCAGAGCAGCCTTTCTCCAGTTGAAAAAAGTGTGGAGCTCCAGAGAGCTGTCACAACACACCAAAGTCCGGATTTTCAACTCCAATGTAAAAGCAGTTCTCTTATATGGAGCAGAGACTTGGAGATTGACAAAAACCACAATCAACAGAGTACAGACCTTCATGAACAGTTGCCTTAGAAGAATTTTGAAAATCCACTGGCCAGAGAAGATCAGCAACGTCAGACTCTGGGAGAGAACAGAGCAGATAACAGCAGAGAATGAAATTGGGCGAAGAAGATGGGGATGGATCGGTCACAGTCTGAGAAAGCCAGCTTCCAGTATCACTAGGCAGGCATTGTCATGGAACCCCCAGGGAAAGAGGAAAAGAGGTAGGCCGAGAAACTCCTGGCGTCGAGACCTCCAAGCAGACATCGAGACTGGGAACCACCTGGAGTAGAATCGAAGGAGAAGCACAGGACAGGAGTTGCTGGAGGTCTCTCGTCGACGGCCTATACCCGGGTAGGGGTGACAGGCGTAAGTAAGTAAGTAAGTGCTGTTCAGCCTGAAGAATTGATTCTACAATGGACGCAATGTTATAATCATGGACATACAACCCCCAGAGGCTGTAAGTTCAGTTTTGTTTTGTTTTTAGTGCGAGATTTTCTTTGTATTACAATGACAATCTCGCATTTCACAAAAAAATGGCCTTGCTGTCTTTCTTGCCTTCCTTGGACAGTGTAGACCACGCATTCACTGTTCCACACTGCGAACATGTCGCCATGAAGCCCATTATCGGATGCGGGTGGGTTTAGTTAGGACTTCATTGAATGTGTCTTACCCGCTGGGTTCTCTGTTGAAAGTGTTGTGTGTGCAAGGGGACTCTGTTTGTCAACGGTAGATGGGAGCAAACGAACCGTGAGAATGGCGTCATTTTCCGTGATGATTATTATCATCCAGAGAGGACATTAGACACCGAAGCCCTTAGGAGCGGTCGTTGGAGATGGTTATCCTTTATTGTACGGGAAGATGGACATTTTGCTGGGGCCAGATGCATGGGCGAGCTCTAGGGTCAGCTGTATGAGTGCGGAGCATTTTGCCTCATGGCTGGCGCAGGACTAGACTAAGCTCACTCGTGCAAATGAGGTCAGGTCTTTAGGTTTGGACCGTACGAGTCTGTGTGTTGTACATGTGAGAGAACTGTACATTGTGAGATATATGCACAATTCATCTGCGGTTGATTCTCAACGAATCGTGCATTTGCATGCAGCTTACTTCTTCTTCAACGTTCCCGCACATGCAGCTTACAACGAGTCTTCAGCGGGCAAACTGTTATAGCATTTTGTGGTGTAGTGAATGTCTCAAGTTCAGGTCATTGGTAGCTCATCGGATTAGTTGACAACTTTCATTCTCAGGAAACGGAGTTAATAATAATAATTATTATTATTAATCGTATCCTCCTACTTAAGTCGGAGTTAGTTGTTTTATTAGGATTTGCAGCCGTATTTAAGTCTCAGTGCGTTTTTCAAGTTTTACACGTTCGGGTAATCAAACTTGAGCCATACTGACACGCAGTCCTCTCAGCTGCCCTGCAGGGGGAGGGGGGGGGGATGTTGTGGATGTGTTAGTCCTGGAACACAAACAGCTACAGACGGCCTTGTAGGCAGGTTTGACTGCAGTGACTGGTCCGCAGACGTGTAAGCCTTATTCATGATCTGCAGGGAAATATTCATGGAGCCAGGGAAGCAGAAACTGAGCGCGGAAATGAAGTCACGGGGTCGATGTCTGGGGGGGCCTGTGATGCATCGTTACGTGTTTCTGGTTCACACCCTAACCCCTCACTGCCGAAACTCGACACACTCAGCTCCACGCCTGTCTGCAAGAGGCATAGGTCCACATGAGCCCCCGCGAATGCGGGGGCTCATGCGGATCTATGCCTCTTGCCCAGCATGTGCCGGGATCAATGCCTCCGGCCGCTTTTCAAGTCCGCTTTGGATTTGTGCCTATCGTTGTTACTGGTGATCTTCATTTGTGTCTGTGTTTCTCTTATTCTACGCGAACAGTTTGGTCTTCGGCTTGGTTCAGTCTACATGCAAATGGGCTCCGACATCATCATAACGGCGGCTTTTACTGCAAAGGCGCCCGTCAGTTCCGTGTAATTCGATGCCGGCTACAGTTCAATCTCAGTAGGCCTACAGTGAGACTGTAGTTTGTTATACCGGGTAGTTATACCGCGCGCGCGATGGTTCGCGCGAAGAACCGGTCTGGGCTTAAAAGTCAAAGTCAGCAAGTCCATTTTTTATGAAAAGCGAGATATTCATCGTATTACAATGAAAATCTCGTGTTTCACAACAAAAATGGACTTTAACCCTTTGGGTGTCGGTAGCGGTTTTACTGGCGATGATTCCAACAGGAACCGTCGCGACTAAAACCGCTACCGACACCCACAGGGTTAATGTCTTTCGCCTTCCTATGTTCAACCGTATAATAAACGGCGTAGCAGTTGTGTCATCACATCAACGTGACAGGCGCTTTGGTTTGTTTGTGGGGTCCCGTGTCTCGTTACCACACCATGGCGTATTCCGATGCCTTGCGTAGACCAGCGATGATGGGGAATCTTGCTTATCGATCTGGTGTCTGAATTACCCAATTTTATTTCATGAGAAATGAGTTTGTTTTGCGCAGCCCGGCGGAGAGTCGTTGGACCACACCGTGATGTGATACTGGCACGTTTCGTATGAGCGTATTTGACAGTGATAAAGGGACATGTGTCTTTTAGTAGATGTTGGACACGCATATGTCTTGACGAATTTCACTCCAGTTGATTATCACACTTTGACTCTGGCTGTCGGTAGCTGGAATCACCTTGACAGATACCGGAACCGACAGCCGTAGGGTTAATGGGTTCCTATTGTCTCGCAGGAAACCGGGGGCTTTGCGTCCCCACCCCCTCCACACACACACACAGTGAAAGAGTAGGGGGTGGGGGGGAAGAGTCTCCCCCCCCCCCCCCCGTACCCCCCAATATCTTAGAAAAAGGTTACTTAGGGGCGGGGGGGGGGGGAGGAGAGAAAATATAATTATTATTATTATTTTTTTTTTTTTTTTGGGGGGGGTTAAAAAAATTATTCGAAGAATAAAATATAAATTTCGCGTGTTGTGTTTTTATATTTGTGACGGCGGACTGTCGCTTACCTCCTCCCCCCCCCCCCCCCCCTCAAAAATAAATAAATAAATAAATAAAATAATAATAATAATTTTTATTTTAAAAAATCACCTTTCGTTTGATTTTTCGAGGTTGATTCAGTTGAAAGTATCTTCCTACGCCACCGGACACCACTGTAACTGTTCATCAGTTACGAGCACGCACGCACGCACGCACGCACGCACGCACGCACCCATACCTGTACGTTGTGCTTTTGACATAAGACACATCATGGTCTGTGCATTTTTGTTTTCACTCTGGAAGTCGATCAATTTTACCACAGCAGATGATACTTACTGTACCCTGTGCGCAGCTTTCACAGATCGGCACCAGTAATTTATTGAACTTGCACACCTGAGACGTGCCGCATTCGGATACGCGGCTTTTTGCTGCGTATCTGGATGCGGCATGTCTCGAATCATTAACTCTTTCACTGCCAGTGGGCGCGGTCCGTGGCGCAGTGGTTAAGGCGCCTGCCACCAATGGTAAAGGTGCGAGGTTCGATTCCGGGTTCCGGCGTCGGACTTTTCTCCTCTAGTAAGTGTCACCGTTAATTCGGGCGGACCGTCGGGGGTTCTTTCTCCGGGTACTGCGGCTCTTCCTCCCCCTCCACTTTGGTATCAGTTTCAGCCAACTTAATCAAATTTCAAATACAAACGATTTGAATTTCCAAAAACAACTCCAGTAGCTCGCTTGAGCTTGCTCTTAGCACCACGTGAATATTCTGTGTTTACGTACAGTGTGTGAGTGAATGCGCGTGATTCACGTGAGCGTGCTTGTTGCCGGGGTTCAGTTCACGGCTACATTCTGTGCATTGAGTTAAATGCGCCATATAAAAACCATGTAATAACATATTTAGGTTTTGAAATCATGTTAGATTCACGCCAAAGACTTTCAACCCGGCGTCAAAGGAACGTGGATACAAAGTGGCTTCATCAAGAGACATAGATCCTCATGATCCCCTTGAAATTGCGGGGACTCGTGAGGTTCTATACCCCGTGAGGTTCTATACCTCCTGGTGTTTAATTTTTCTCGGCCGTGAAGGGGTCAGTATCCTATTTGCTCGGTCAGTCACTCCCAGACCGTCGTCACCCATCTCTTTCTCTCTGCGGGTTGTCTCATACCCACCCCAACTGTCGCCACTCCTAAACAACACGCCCATATTCCCCACCCTCTTTGGGAAAACAGTCATTGTTATAGACCCTGCCATCATCACACAATGGGCAGCATTCCAAAATGAAGTGGGAACGGCAGGCCACCGGTCAGTTTGTCTGTTCATTGCTCCTGTGCATTCAGACCAGTGACCAGTGTCCGACAGTGTCAATGACACTGTAGTGTGATCGAAATACACGGACAACAAATGGACACTTTTCACGCTTAGTGGTACTGGTATCATCTGCGGTGGATAAGCGGAGCAGTCTGGTACGATGTATTCTGCATAGATAGAACAACAGACAATAGCCCAAGGAAGAAAGAAGTACGCTTAGGAAAAACCCCAGTCACAACACAATTTATTAATATTTCAAAATAAACAAGTATACAATTCTCTACTTAGCTTGTCATCGTGGAGAAAGTAAGTGACAACTAGTTGTCACTTAATTTGTCCACACACTGACAAGAAAATTATAGTAAGTTGCCATATTGAAAAGAATTATTTTTGTCTTTTCTAGCGTGCTTCTTTTTTCGTTTGAGTACTCTCTGCCTTTTACACTGCTTGGCAGTCACCTTTTTCGTCTGGATTTTATAGCTAGAACAACTTGACAACAGCGCACGGTTACCTGGTACAATCTAGTTTTGATACTTGTTTGTGTTATGGCAAGCTGGCGCGTCGTACAGCTCGAGCACTTTGAGCTGATGAAGTAAATTTTACTGCAACTACGCCAGGATATATTCGACAGGAATACAAGGAGTACCCATATTCTTAAGCACGAGGACTGAGTCACACTGGCTGACTCCATCGGATTCGCCTTGTACCACTATCAGGGAGACAACCAGTGTGGAACCGAGTATCTGCTTTAGCAGGTGTTTTTTCTCTTTTCTCTTTGCATTATATTATATTATATTATATTATATTATATTATATTATATTATATTATATTATATTATATTATATTATATTATATTATATTATATTATTATATTATTCAAAGTCGCAGACTAGCTTATATTAATCAATTGGTGTGCAGATGTAAACCAGAACTTGCCTTTGTGTGTGGAACAGATTAGCGGGTCATATTTTGTTGTGGGGTGACCAAATGGATTGCGTCGTTTCTCAAAATTGAGCCATCACACTACCTTTTTTAAAAATATGCTGTTATTTGTCATACTGATTTTCTGCGCGGAAAGCGCTATGCTCAGGTCATACTTGTCCAACTAGGTCAGTGCAACAGCTTGTGTCATTTGGTTGTTTCCTCGTTATCAGCAGTCCTGGGTTTTCCCGCGGCCAGGGTTTTCCCGTCAGTGTTTTAACTATGCATAGCTTGAAATAAATATGGATCAGTGAGCATACAGGGCCGGTCTTTTGAAGTTTCGCTATGGTGTAACAAGTTGCGGTCGTCACCCGCGAGGCCAATTTGGTAGGGTTTGTATGGAAATGGCTGTTGCGTTCTGGGACTGACTTCTGATGAAGAGCGGATGGATGAGTCAGTCAGTCCAGCCGCCATTCCTTGCATCTGCAAGAAACATAGATTCTCATAAGCCCCAGCGAATGCAGGGGCTTATGAGAATCTATGTCTCTTGCTGGGAATGTTTGGCACTAAACATCCTCAATTTGGGGAGACAAGCCGAGATGAAGTCCATGACTGCCGAGGGAATCTCATAAAGGGTCGATCGATGGCCATCAAGACGGTCTTTCCCAGTAACAAACACTGCCCAGTGAGTACAAGGTCGCTGGGCCGGCTTCAGGCCGTTGTTGGCCGCAAACTGCGGCTGACGTCGACTCAAGGACCTTGTGCCTATTGGGTGAATACAGTCATTCGCAGACATACTGAAAAGTGGTCACTTTTCTCGGGGGATGTAACTGAATTGGCCTGTTTCTATGAAGAGGCATAGATTCTCATATAAGAGCCCCTACGTCCCTTGGGACGGAGGAGCGCGTGATAATCTTTGGCATTTGCAAATGGAAGAGCTCATAAAAATCCATGTGAATTTCCAGTATCAGTAGTATGATTAATACCCCCCCCCCCCTACCCCCCCCCCCCACCCCCACACACACACACACAAACACAAAAAACACAACTGATTCCTGTTGTGGGCTAGAGCAAGGAACATTGAAACATTAAAATAAGTCATACTGTCCCTGGCTGCGGTTAAACATAGTTCGTGACCACGGACACCAGGTTGTCGTGTTGATCATCTTAAGCACTGCCCTGCCCAAGGCTACATGGGCTCTTGAGAATCTGTGGTTTCTTGCATTCGAGTGAGGGAATCTGGACTCCGTTGCATGAGTGAGCTTAGTACTGCGCCAGCCACTAAACAAGGTGCTCCGCCATAGCGGAGCACCTTGCTTAGTCACTGGCGCAGGACTAACATTCATGAAACTGACCCCTGGTGTATTATTATTTGCCGTGAGTTGAAGAGCATTGATCAACAGTGTGTGTGGGTTCCTGAGAATCGATGTCTCATCAGTGCACATGGCATTGAGTTGAGACCAGTAACAACAGTGTGTGCTCGCGAGTGCATGGTCAGTAGAGTGCGAGTCACTCCGGTATTTGTCACACCCACTTCATTGACTGTCCTTGTGATGATGGCCTCTCGGAGCACTGACTGCATACAGAGTTCGATCGCTGTCTCTACCTACATACAGAGTGTGTTGTCTTGCTCAGATCAATGCCAACTGTGAGTTTAGACGATGTGGAGTTTAGCTGTGCGTCTCGAAAGACATCTCAGTTTCTACAGGTTTCGGAACTGACTCCAGGTTTGCAGTGCACTGGGGCAAACTGAAACCGACGGCCAGGTCCATATACTTCGTATTGAGACCAAGACTAAAAACGTCGGTCTGGTCTAAATACGAAGTTCTGGCCTATTGTGTAGGCCAGAACTTCGTATTTATACCAGCTTAGTTCACCATACTTCACGCATTGGAAGTCATTTTGGCTTTAATGCGTCATAACTGCCTGGCCGAATAGTCCTTGTTGTGACTGTGTAGGTAGGGTCTATTCATAACTGACAGTGACTTCGTAACAATGTACACTGACGAGGATTTTAACTCATTCAACTCCGACGCGCCACGGCAAGACATGGATCGAGCGTGATAAATCAAGGGTTGTGCCAGAATAGTTTGGCGCCCATAGGCGCCAAGCTATTCTGGCACAACCCTTGAACAATCACGCTCGATCTGTTTCCAGAAGTGTAATACAGTCTTCAGAGGGCCAACTTTAACATTTTGCGGATTTCGGTCCTGGAGCAGAATGTGTTAAATGGGTTTCGAAGGACTTCCAGTCTTCTGAGCTGCAGGTTTCAAGTGTCAGTTTTTCCTGTTTGGGTTTACAGGTTCAAAACTCGGTGGTTGTTTTAGTGTTATGTAGTTAGTAGTGCCACTGATATAGAGCCGACCGTTCCATGGACGGTTTCTCATACCGTGATTTGAAATTAGTACAACTTAATTTTACAACTGCCACTCAGTTTTCTGTTACGGATACTGACATATCATGGTTTGCTTGGTTCTCCGCGCAACTTGGTTGTTTCATATGCCGACCGTTTCAGTTACAGTTGTACTTTAGTAGGACAGAGACTTCTGGTGGACATTGTAAGGCTCAGTAGCTCAGTATCAATGTAACGAGTGAAAGGCTTCAGTGACGGTGTTCCGATATGTGATTTTAGATCTTTCGGCTGTACAAACGTTTACGGTACCGGCGCCTGCATGGACAAGGGAGTTAATTAAAGTCCAAAAGACCAGCACCCAATTTAAGTTAACCCCTTCGTGCCAGTGGATGAAGATTGTGTTTCTGTAATATTTGTTAATTCAACACCAAAGAGTCTCAAGTCTTCAAAAACATTAGTTACAAAATAGTGTCGTCGAGAGGCATAGATCCTCATGGCACAATACATGAGTCAAAGTTCCTCAAGCACCCCGCAGTTGGATTGTGTTTCAGTGATGTGCTCAGTGCTGAACCGTACAGTGTGTGACTAACGGCCTGAGGACGGACAAGTACATTGATTGTCTATGTACGGAAAGCAGATGGTTCATCAGACAAGTGACCATTGTCCAGCGTAAGGAAGCCTGTGTTTCATAGGTGCTGGGATTATTATACAGCACAACCTGTTTTGAACAACCACCCGTATGATAGATCACCTGTCATTGAGACCATTATTTAGGTGGCTGTGGTCACCTAAATGATGGTCTTTAACCCTTTTAGCCCCGGATCCCTACAGCAAGAGATGGCTAGACCATGATAATTCAAGGATAGTGCCAGATTAGCTTGGCGCCTGAAGGCGCCAAGCTAATCTGGCACTACCCTTGAATTAACATGGTCAAGCCATCTCCTGCAACTGGTACATAGTCGTTAGGCAACACCTCCAAAATTTGAGAAATGGGACCTTGAGGCTAAAAGGGTTAATTAGTCACAGTGAACCTTTTCGCCTCACAACACTTTTCTTGCGAGAGAAATCTGTCGTTTACGACTACTTTCTTCCCCCCCCCCCCCCCCCCCCTCCCAAAAAAAAAAAAAGAAAAAAAAAAGGTCTGCTCAAAAAAGGTTCTACTGTATTTGTCCAGCGTTTACAATACCTGTATTGAGAACACGGTACCAAGTTTCTAGACCATGCTTCAGACAAGCGAATCGAGGGAGACAAACATTGTGCCATGTTGCGTACAAATTCCCCTGGTCAGCCAGCCCGTTTCATCTTCAAGAGGCATACATTCTCATGCCACCTGCAGTCGCACTGAGGGGCTTTTAAGAATTTATATACATTTTACTCTCTGGTGATTCATGTCGCATTGCGGCATCCCTAGGTCATATGTTGTTGGAGTTGTCAGCGTTGAAGTTTACAACTGTACACGTGCCATCATTTCTGATCGGGCGGCAGATGTTGTGCCTTCTGGCACCTACTGGCAAGCAGCTGTGTTTGTCTGACGGCCAGTGATTGTTTTGGCATCGACTGGCAGTTTATTTGATTTCCTTCTGAAAACCTGCAGGGAGTCTGGCATTCATTTTTGCACTCGTGCCGATGAAGTCGTTATACCGGTCCATGGAGAATTCAGTCTCTTGTGCGGCTTGCGGCTTAGTCTGAAGAGAAGAGATGTATTGATTCCTACTGAAAAAGCAAGATGCATAGACTCCATGAGCCTCTGCACCTGCAGCTGCCCATGAGAGTGTGTGCCTCTTGCAGACGGAAGTGACATTTGCATGTTGCCTGGCATCAGTTTGAGATTTGCGCCGATGAAGTTTTATCGTTTACGGAGGCAGCCAGTGTAAGTTTTATTTGTCTGGAAAATACGAGGGTGTTTTAGCTGAACTGTGCATAAAACTAACCGATGTCTGATGTGTACAGAGTGGCTGAGCGGTTAAAGACAAATAGTCTTTTGGGAATAAAAAAATGGCCAGACATTTAAAGGGAACATTTGTCTCGGATTATTTGTAAGGCATGTTTTGTCAGTGCTTGCTCATTTGCATTTATTCTTTTTAATTTGCTTTTATTTATCAGTCGTTGCTGCCCGGGCCTTGCTGGCTCAAGGCCGGTTCTCTGCAAAGGTCTTCCGCAAATCAAGGTAAAAGCAAACAAGGCCTTTTTATGCTGATGCAGTTGTTTCTCAAAGTCCATTTCACCACATATGAAACCCAAAGGTCATTTCTTCTCTGTGACCGGCGAAATGCGGGTGGTCGAAATGGAAGCAGAACAGGATCAACATAACACTGCTTTCCTGAAACAGCGATATTCAGAGCCCGGTTGGGAAGGAAGTCGATTCGACTCCGACAAGAGGCATAGGTGCCTTGAAGGGGCTCATGTGAACCTATGCGGCGTCTTGCAGATGTAACTGAGGGGCTAGTGTACTTACTTGACACTAGAGTTGTATACGGCGCTTTGACTAGTATCACGTGCAGTGACCTACATGTCAATGACCGACACCTTATCAAAGACAATACATTATAAGACAGATCACTTCTTCATAAGGCTTAGTGAAAAAAACGAGGTCAGTGTAGCAGTTGCGTCCCATGGTGTAATCGTGTTGTGGCCGTACGTCTGTCACTATCTGCTAATGGACTCGAGCTCCGACGCGATGCTTTTTGAAGGGTAACATGTGCTTTTCGTGTTTGCATTGTGGAAAACTGTTTTAAAATCACATGAGCTTAGCTTCTAAGATATTTGTTTTCTATTCTTAATCGAAAGATTTTTCGGGAAAGTGGTAATTAGCATGGACAGTGCAATCAAAAAATAAATAAATCCGGCATTAGTCATTGTTGGTGTAGGTGTGAGTTGATGTCTAGTACACACACACACACACACACACACACACACACACACACACACACACACACAAACAAACACACATGCACACAAACGAACACACGTGCACACAAACGAACTGACACACATACAAACAAACCACCAGCACAGGACTAAATAATAAATAATTTACAGCAAACATCAGTTGTTTTGAACAATCTCACAAGAAGATCAGTTTATTAATACACGTTCAACTTGCAGGAGGTATTATCAAGAAAACCAAATAGTGATTATACAAAGGCCACGCTAACCGCCTTATGCATACACCCGTTAGAAACTGTAAACAGTACCTGGCGTTGTATGCACAAAGAGATTAATAAGAAATTATCACAAATTACCTGTTCTTTCTCATCCTCTCCACCCAACACATGTAAATTTATGACAAAATTATTCATCATACACGAAATAGTAGGTCAACATGAATATACGCATTAGGCTGAATTATCATAAGACGTACAACAGACAATACCACCAGTCACATCTCCACCGCTACTCCCTCATCGTGTGCACGAAACCTTTAGATCTAAAAGTCATTACTGGGTAAACAGATAAACATATCATCACCGATCAGAATTATGTTCTCCAATAACTCCCTCGCCTCCACCACCAGACTATCGGCTGCTTTCAGTGGGAAACTAAACCCCATACAACAAAGACAGTCGCATGGTTTGCCACAAGCTTTGTCCTCTTATCCTCCCTAAAATCCTCTGCCCCTTCTATTTGATCACGTTTTTTGTTGTAGGTGACTTGTTCTTTTATTGTCATTTCATCTAGTACTATTTCACACAGATCTGACTTTGGCGGCAGTGCAGACACTTTAATCTGAAGCGCTTTCAGAATCTTGGAATTAAAGCCGGGGCAGACTGAAACCTTTTGCATAGTTTTCTGTAACGTTGAAACTGACCGAAGGACGATTTTTGCAAGCATACGATATGCCTTGGGGCTTGTATGAAACTTGTTTTGTCTGTCTCCGTCCATCTCCGGCCTTGTTTCTTTTTGTGTATTTTACGCAACTGTGCTGAAATAAACTGAACACACGAATCAGGCAAAAAATAAATAAATTTAAAAAATGGGCCAAGCTCTTCACTGCTGCATCCTTCTTCTCTTTTGAGTGTTAATGTCTTTTCTTTCCTTGTTTGCCGTCTTTCTGTCGTAACTTACATTTCTTCTGCAGGCAGTACAATCTGTTGCGCACAGTTTTAATACTTTTCTTCAAAGCCTGCTTTCTTGGTGAATCGCTGTCCTGACCACCTGTTGCTGCAGTTCCCCCCGCATCAGTTTCTCCACAGGACTCGTCTGCACACACACAACCATGCATTAAATCATTAATGATATCATGATAATCCACAGCCTCTCTAAGCACCTTCAAATGCTCCCGTCTGGCCGTAGGTTCAAGGCCCCTCTTGTTAAAACCAAACGCTACAAGGGCAGCTTTGTACCCTTGGCCATCCGTCTCTTAAATGAAGAGTGTGTTAACTAGCATATCTCTCTCTCTCTCTAAGTGTTGACGCCGTCGAGGAACTTGCACCTCAGATGTCGCAGTGGCATCTTGCAAGTCGCAGACTCACTCCTATACCACTAACACTGTGGTCATGTTGTTGTTGTTTTTGTTTTTTTCACCATTGTCATAATGTGGCTAAAACCGTACGCGCGCATGTGATCCGAACGAAAGAAAATTTGTCGGCTAAACTGACACAATAAAGTATTTGAATAAAATTGAATTGGAATATTTACTCAGATCAAAATAATCAATTCACATTTCATCTGACTGACAAGAAATGTATTTTCACACACACATGCAGGCGCGAACACACACAAAAAGGCCATCGAAAATTCATCCAAATTTACAATCTGCTTGTGTGATTTTAATAGTCAACAAATTTTACGACCACAGTTGTGAAAACACCTCACACAACTGATCTTTTATGCTGTCATTTCAGTTTTGGTAATCTTTTTATAAATTAAAATTTTCAGCTTACAAATTATAAATCAGATTCATATTTATTCATTGAAAGTACCTGGTTGCAGTGACATGCGTTCCCGTGAGGCGGCGATTCTGAATCTGTAGCAGTACCCCTCTTCCTGGGTGACTGTCTCTTTGTTGTTAGTTGTGGGGGTGGGTTGGGCACCGAAAACTAAGTCGGCACAGCATTCCATAGAAGCCTGCGCCTCTGCGTGGCACACGTGAACTGGTTGTTTTCAAAATGAGCACTGCACAGCCTGCAGGAACGTGAACGCAGCTCAGCAGGTGACAGTCCCAACAGATCTTCCCTGCGCGTATTCTGCACCCATTTCTGACATCTGTTGGGATAATAACAAAGACTTAACTTCAAGTACTAAAACACCACCAGATAAACACTGTAGTCGGTAGGCGTAGTTCGTGAAAACAGTACAGGGGACAGAGTTCTGCATGACCTTTTATACTTTTGTATTCTAAGTCTTGATAGACAATGAAAGCGAAGTAACTTTGCAATGACTGAATTTTATCAACGACCTTATATCTCAAGGTTTTTTTGTTTAATTTCTCACCAGTACTTTCCTCTTTTTGATCGGAACATCGGTCTTAAAACAACTCGATTAAGAACTTGAAACTTACACAGGCTTCTCCCTATCAGTCGTTACTCGTATTGCCTTGAACGAAAGGGAAAGGTCCGTGCAGCCTAAAGAATACTTTTCATCGCCCATGTTAAGCACGTGTGGCACAAATGACTAGATCTAACTTGAGTTAGACCAACATTACGTGGATAAAATGGGACAGGAAAACTGGTCTTCTACATTTGAAAACAAAATTACTAGAAACTTACAATTACTCTGGATCTAAATGGTTGTTACACCACTTTTCCACTGAGATTTCTCGGAATTTACGGCATGGAGAGCCGGCTAGGGTCTGTTTGCAGTTGGATCAGTTTTCCACTCTCCCAGATTTAAACCCAAAGATACATATCACACGAGGGACCTATGCCTGAGTATCTCCCTGGCGCATGGCAACTCTAATTCAGAATAAAAAATTTTTGAGATAGACATCCTCTGCGCCATGAAATTATTATACGGTCGTAAATGTATGCATTTATGCAAAGATAAGACCACAGAGTAATCAGTTTACCTTGTTTATTCCTTGGGAAAAAGGAAAAATGATATGCCGGTGGAACTTGGCGTGTAGCGGGCGTCAAACAAGAAATTGCGCTGCAAAAGTCAGACCCTTGCCTCGTTCGGTCAGCCATGATTCAACACGATTACAAGGGAGAAAACTCTCAAAACGCGTCCTCGCACTCTCGGGGCGAGTGATTTGTCTTAAAATGTATTGTCTTTGACCTTGTGCAGCATTCGGCGTCTTGGATTAACGGCGTGGAATAAAGGGATTCAGTCTCGGCTATTTTAGGTCTGGTTATAGACAGGTTCAACACTGAAGTCAGTTTGGATTCTGTCGGAGTGTTTCAGTCAGTTTATTTCTGGGCACATTACGAGTAGTCAGTAAACAACGTGCCATTTCAGCTGCGAGTCGTTTGCATTGCTTGAAGTCCGTCGCCGCTGAGTGTTGGCCGCGTGAAAGACTTTAGAAGCAGGAAAGTCATGACACCTAAAATTAAGCGTCTTGCGGACTGAATAGACGTAACTTTCAAGACTCTGGTGCCTTCAACTTCTTCATCGTCTTTCTCGATGTCCCACATATGTGTCAGCGATGGTCTATAATTTTAGCCCCTATGGCTGGAGGCCGTAAGATCTGAAATCACAGACTAACATTCATTCTGATTACTGCACGGAAATTTGAAGTCAGAGAAACGCGGACAGCATCTATCGGTAAATCGTTTTGCGCTCGCCGGTTCCGCCGGAACTTGACTATGATAGATTTAACATTAACCCCATGACTGTCGTTAGCGGTTTTTGTCGCGATGATTCCGGCAGGAATCATCGCGACAAAAACCGCTACCGACACTGAGACAACTAAAAGGCTGGATGCATTCAGCGTTAGTGAGTTGTCAGGACCACTCTGCAACGTTAGTGAGTTGTCCGGACCACTCTGCAACGTTAGTGAGTTGTCCGGACCACTCTGCAACGTTAGTGAGTTGTCCGGACCACTCTGCAACGTTAGTGAGTTGTCCGGACCACTCTGCAACGTTAGTGAGTTGTCCGGACCACTCTGCAACGTTAGTGAGTTGTCCGGACCACTCTGCAGCGTTAGTGAGTTGTCCGGACCACTCTGCAACATTAGTGAGTTGTCCGGACCACTCTGCAACGTTAGTGAGTTGTCCGAACCACTCTCCAACGTTAGTGAGTTGTCCGGACCACTCCAGTCTGCAACGTTAGTGAGTTGTCCGGACCACTCCAGTTTGCAACGTTAGTGAGTTGTCCGGACCACTCTGCAACGTTAGTGAGTTGTCCGGACCACTCTGCAACTGAAGTCTTCAGGGCCCATCATCCTCATTCGCGATTTTCCGCGTCCGGGTAGGCGGTATAAAGCAGCATCACAGCCTGCGTGGAATGCAGCACTGACTCTTTTTCGAATATGTTAACATTTTGGCTGTCGGTAGCGCTTTTAGTCGCGATGATTCCTGTCGGGAAAACTGACTGAATTAACTCGTGGAACTGATGCGGGTGCCTGGTGCTATTACCCCCATGTGCATAAAGCCACGTGGTGTGCAGTGTACACTAACTGTACGGCCGGTGACTGCGTGCACAAAGGGGGGTTAATCTATTTTGATAACCATTTGAAACTGGATGCGAAATGAATACACTTCGAGATTCGACTAGACGTGTCTCCTCGTGCAAAAGATTTAATATTCCACATTTTCCACATTCCACGTTTATGTCAATGTTGGTCTGTGATGGTGAACCTTATGGCTGAAAACCGTATGGTCCAAAATCACACGCTGGCAGGCATTTTATTACCGCACTGAAATTTAAGTTTATAATCGCTTTACTGCGAAATGCAGACCGGAGCCGTACAGTAAAACTTCATTTCCAGAAAGTTCCGGCAGCTGTCACATAAAACAGAGCTTTAAGGTTGTGGGTTTTCTTGGGGCCGGTTTTATTTTAAAAGCGATCTTGTCCATGGCAGGCTTTGATTGCTGAAACTCTCCGATACCACGGGATATCATTGTTGCCTCGCCTCAGCTGAGACAGTTTTACCATTCTTCTCACAATCCATGTATCCTAGAGAGAATGAAGAGCTCCGTTGACCCCCAGCTGAGAGACCAGCAAGCAGGATTCAGGAAGAACCGATCATGTACAGACCAGATCGCCACTCTCCGCATCATCGTGGAACAGTCTCTGGAGTGGAGCTCCCCGCTGTACGTCAACTTTGTGGATTATGAGAAAGCATTTGACAGCGTGGACCGAGAGACTCTGTGGAAACTCCTACGACACTACGGTGTACCCACAAAGCTCGTCCGCCTGATCAAGAGCAGCTATGATGGCATGACATGTCGCGTGATCCACGAAGGGCAGTTCACCAGGGAGCTCCAGGTCAGAACTGGTGTCAGGCAGGGGTGTCTGCTGTCTCCGTTCCTCTTCCTACTGGCCATAGACTGGGTCATGAAGATGACCACAGAGCACAGACGAAGTGGAATACAGTGGACACTGTGGACACAGCTTGACGACCTCGATTTTGCAGACGACTTGGCATTACTGTCCCACACTCATCAACAAATGCAGGACAAGACCACGAGGCTTGCTGACATCTCGTGCCAAGTGGGCCTCACCATTCACAAACAGAAAACAAAGACAATGAGGCTGAACGCAACCAGGGAAGAACCAGTCTTGCTTGCTGGCACCCCGTTGGAGGAGGTGGAGTCCTTCACCTATCTTGGGAGCATCATAGACAAAAAAGGCGGCACTGATGCAGATGTCAGAGCACGAATCGGTAAAGCCAGAGCAGCCTTTCTCCAGTTGAAAAAAGTGTGGAGTTCCAGAGAGCTGTCACAACACACCAAAGTCCGGATTTTCAACTCCAATGTAAAAGCAGTTCTCCTATATGGAGCAGAGACATGGAGATTGACAAAAACCACAGTCAACAGAGTACAGACCTTCATGAACAGTTGCCTTAGAAGAATTTTGAAAATCCACTGGCCAGAGAAGATCAGCAACGTCAGACTCTGGGAGAGAACAGAGCAGATAACAGCAGAGAATGAAATTGGGCGAAGAAGATGGGGATGGATCGGTCACAGTCTGAGAAAGCCAGCTTCCAGTATCACTAGGCAGGCATTGTCATGGAACCCCCAGGGAAAGAGGAAAAGAGGTAGGCCGAGAAACTCCTGGCGTCGAGACCTCCAAGCAGACATCAAGAGACTGGGAACCACCTGGAGTAGAATCGAAGGAGAAGCACAGGACAGGAGTTGCTGGAGGTCTCTCGTCGACGGCCTATACCCGGGTAGGGGTGACAGGCGTAAGTAAGTAAGTCACAATCCATGTGACACGTACCAGGGTTTTTCCCACTATCTTCTAAGGGTAAAGGAAGGAACTCTCCCGCGTACAAAGTACCCAAGGGTAGTGCCAGATTAGCTTGGCGCCGACAGGCGCCAAGCTAATCTGGCACTACCCTTGCAGGAGAAGCCGGCGGGATAGTCTTTCATCATTTTACGACCCACATCAAAGTTTTGTCCAGTATCATTGTAAGGCATACTAAAATATCTATAAAGGAGATATTAGATATCTATCTATCTATCTATATCCCGTAGTCTTGCCGACCGTTGGGGCACCACTGATGACTTGGCAACCTGAACCAGCTCCCTCCAATCCTCTCTGTTCTCTGCCATTCTCAGCGTATCGCCCAGCTTCAGTCCTGTCCACTCTGAGATATTGTCCTCCCATCTTATATGCGAATCATTAACTCTTTCCAGACGTGCCGCATCCGGATTCGCGGCTTTACGCCGCGAGTCTGGATGCGGCACTTCTCGAAAGAGTTAACCCTTTTTTTTTGTTGCCTGGAGTAGGTCGCTTAACTCATTCTACCCCATCACCGAAATCCCCAAATTTTGCCGTTGTCCTCTGAAGGCTGCATTGCAGTGCAGGACACAGATTGACCATGATAGTTCAAGGGTGATGCCAGAATAGCTTGGCGCCCATAGGCGCCAAGCTATTCTGGCATCACCCTTGAACTATCCTGGTCGAACCTTATCTTGCTGTGGTGTGTCTGGGGTAGAATGAGTTAACTTATTTTAGTTTTTATTTATATGCTGATCTTCTTTTCTTTCCATTTGCTCTTCCTACTTACTCAACGTTCACATTGGTTACAGAAGATTCAGAAATGTCCCTTTTTAGGCGACGCCACCTTCATACAACGAGTAAGGGTGGCACAGTTGTAAAATGTAATACTGTCTGTTTATGCATGCTTAACCCTTTGGGTATCGGTAGCGGTTTTTATCGCGATGATTCCTGTCGGGGAAAAAAACCGAAGCGACAAAAACCGCTACCGACACTCAAATGGCCAAAACCAAAGAAAAGCTTAGACATAAAAAAGTCTATTTACATGGGCTTCTGTGTCTAATCTTTCCTTTGATTTAAAACTTGAAAGCATAAGTTAAAGTTATTTTCCCCAGGATCAAGCATCTCAGAAAACTGTCTGCAACAGATACTGCTGACAGTATTGTGTATGGGACCTTTGTGTACTAACTTAGAGCTTTATGATGTAAATACAATGCCAAATGTCGAAATTCATCGTTTGGTGGGTGTATTGTTTTTGTACCCGAGAGCGCAAATTATTGTCTGCATCGGCCTCGTTTTGAATTTGTGCATATTTACTAGCCTACGTCACAAGGCAGAACCTGGTCAATACTGCATCGGTATGGGTACACACGTGTCAGTGTAAAAATGCACTGATATTCTCCGGCATCCCTTTGACATAATTTTCCACGAGAATATAAAATAAACCTTCCTTACTCGCTATGTTGTCAAAATCAATGCGGGTTCCGCTTGACCTGCTACCCTGATTAACGATGGTGCTGGGGCGGCGTGGCTTGTTTGACTCGGTCTCCGCGCCAAGCGACTGAGCCAGCGTCACGAAACAGAACAGTGGTATTTATACCCACTTTCTGCACTGCAATTTTACATCTCACACATCGAAGTCTACGTAAGTGAAAGCATCTCTGGAAACGACAAATGCACCATCGCAGCAGAAACACTACCTCTGTGAATCGAGTGAATGAGAGCGGCCCGCACAGACAAAAACGTGTCACGACCAGCGATGTCAGTTCCTCAATTTTGACACACACCGTAGTTTTCAGATCCTTGCAGCATAAAATCTGATGAACTAGCTCGAAACTTTATGATAAAACAGTTTTAAAATCTTGCAAAATCAGTAAGAGATAAAATCTACTGAAGATCATGAATCCTGAAAATCACTAGCGCTCCCTGAACTATAGGAAGATCGACAAAGACCGTAGCCGGATTAATTACTGATTCACATATCAAGAAAGCGACAAATTCCGGGTGGGTGGTCAAGCCAAGCTCTATATTCACTTGTCCGATGTCAATTCTACTTAGGGGTATCTTGTCTCTGTTTCTCTTTCTTCTCATCAATTCCGAGTCTGTCATTGTCGGCCGGCGCGAGTCCACTGATCCTTTCTTTTTTTTCTTCGCTGGTCCATCTTGTCTCTGATTCGTTATAATTATGCAGATGACCTAAGGTCGTATAGGATAGTTATCACGTCAGCTACCATCGCCTATCAGAAGCAGTCTTTTGACTTGGTCCAGCCACAAGATTCCTGTGACCTCTTTTCGCTTTGAACGGACGAAAGAAAGCATTTGGTGGGACAATAGGCTGGTCATTGTCTAAGTGGGTGTGTATACTGAATCCCTGTAAAACCTTTTTGCGAACTGAAGCATTAAAACAGGTCAGGACTGCCCCTTTAACATGTCAGTTTAACGTATTTGGCCAAATCCTCATTGCTTTTATCTAACTCCAGCGGTATGTCCTTTTTGACTTAACTGGTTACCTCCCTCGATCCACTGAACACGATGCGGAAGGGATCGAGGGAATGAGGCAACCAATGTGCACTGTGACTTGTCTAGATAGCGATTAGTACATGACTACATTCCGAAAAGAGAGCGGTCAACTGTGCTGTCGTTTAGCTTATGACCGCACATTTTGCACGTACGTGGGCTGAAGATTTAAATGGTCATTTACAGGGAATGAATGTATAATGCGCCCATTAAATGGTCGTCATCCTAAGTAGCCCTAATTTGTTATTCAAAAGCGAGAGAGGTAAAGGCTATCTGTCAGGACTAAGCGGCTGTCTTGTTGAATAGCCCATCAACTCTACCTTCCATCTTGAAGTGAGACCTGCGACACGATTATGTCCTGATTCATATTAACAGTGGCGTAGGAACCGTCGAAGCCCCCCCCCCCCCCCCCCAATGAAAATGTAGGAGGGGGGGGGGGCTGAGGAAAAAATGTTTGGAGGAAAAAAATGATAAGGTCGTATTTTCTATTACATATTGCTTGCAGAAATTAAGACCGGACATTGCCCCCGTCCCCTTCTCGCGTTGCTTGATATTTCTGAGGTTAGACTGTCGATTATCTGTTAGTTCCCCCACCCACCCTCCTTTAACGCCCATCCGCCACCCCCTCCTCCAGTTGTTTGATGCTTTGGAGGCGGAGGCAGGCGCCAAGCTCATCTGGCACTACCCTTGAATTATCATGGTCATTCCACCTTCTACATAGTCGTTAAGTAACACTTTCCCAAAAATTCGGGAAATGCGCCCATGGCGCTAAAATGGTTAAAGCCAATTCTGCACGTAGGCCACTTAGACGTCAGTTAGGAAGATCGCCAAAGGGGACAGATGTTTGCTGGGGGAAAAACAGTGATAATGGCCAGATGGTAAATGATTTCTGTACTAGCAGGCACTTCCACACGTGTTGTACTTTTACTCGATTACATTTATTGCGATTTTTTTTTTTTTTAATTTTTAATTTTTCTGTCCGCTGTTTCAGCATTGCACAGTGAGTGGTATTCTGTCGATCTGTGAGTACTGAACAGTCGTACTTTTAACCAGAAATAACGCTCTCAGTCAGTTTAACCCGTTTACTGCCGAGAAGAAGTGAATGCAATCCAACTGCAAGAGACATAGATCCTCATGAGCCCCCGCGACTTCGGGGGCTCAAGAGGATCAATGCCTCTTGCTGACACCAAATTGTCTCCATGTTCAGTGGACGCTTGTGGCGGCTTTTGGTCGTTGACTGAGCAAAGATTTTAAAAACAAAACATACTTGAGCGTCCAGTGGCAGGACTAAGGGGTTTAGAAGCAAGTGAAAACGACCTTTTTCAGCAAGAGACATAGATTCTCAGACATAGGGGTTCATGAGAATCTATGTCCATTGTAGATGGATCAGACAGCAGACTGTACAGAGGAGAAGAGTTCTGATCGGAAGTGTAATGTTACTTGGTTCAGCAATGGTGGGATGAGACTAACTACGTTTTTAGGTCGTCTTTGATACGAAGTACTTCAGAGCCTTAGAGTCGGTGAAGCTACTGCCCTTGGGCGTCCTGTTTGTGTTAAAACTACTGATAGGAGTAGCGTTTGCCAGCTTCAAAGACAACCACCATCGCCGGGTTGGTCGCAAAGTTAGTGAAAGGTTTGGTGGATGTTGCTTGTCAACGCATGTATTTCCGGTCCATTCGGTCTAGGTCGTGTCATATTGCCGCATAACACAAAACCCATTTCATGTCAAACTCACCTGTATGCACAGTTCCACCTTCACCCTTGCTGAGAAGGGGCAGGCTTCGTACACTTCTCAGCATACGCTGTCTTCTCAGCAGCGAGAAACTGACCTGGCACAAGTTGCATAAGCGAGCTTAGTCCTCCACCATCCACTATACTGGTGCAGAACTAAGCTCGCTCATGCAACTGCCCCCCTTACTTACTTACTTACGCCTGTCACCCCTACCCGGGTATAGGCCGTCGACGAGAGACCTCCAGCAACTCCTGTCCTGTGCTTCTCCTTCGATTCTACTCCAGGTGGTTCCCAGTCTCTTGATGTCTGCTTGGAGGTCTCGACGCCAGGAGTTTCTCGGCCTACCTCTTTTCCTCTTTCCCTGGGGGTTCCATGACAATGTCTGCCTAGTGATACTGGAAGCTGGCTTTCTCAGACTGTGACCGATCCATCCCCATCTTCTTCGCCCAATTTCATTCTCTGCTGTTATCTGCTCTGTTCTCTCCCAGAGTCTGACGTTGCTGATCTTCTCTGGCCAGTGGATTTTCAAAATTCTTCTAAGGCAACTGTTCATGAAGGTCTGTACTCTGTTGACTGTGGTTTTTGTCAATCTCCAAGTCTCTGCTCCATATAGGAGAACTGCTTTTACAATTGGAGTTGAAAATCCGGACTTTGGTGTGTTGTGACAGCTCTCTGGAACTCCACACTTTTTTTCAACTGGAGAAAGGCTGCTCTGGCTTTACCGATTCGTGCTCTGACATCTGCATCAGTGCCGCCTTTTTTGTCTATGATGCTCCCGAGATAGGTGAAGGACTCCACCTCCTCCAACGGGGTGCCAGCAAGCAAGACTGGTTCTTCCCTGGTTGCGTTCAGCCTCATTGTCTTTGTTTTCTGTTTGTGGATGGTGAGGCCCACTTGGGACGAGATGTCAGCAAGCCTCGTGGTCTTGTCCTGCATTTGTTGATGAGTGTGGGACAGTAATGCCAAGTCGTTTGCAAAATCGAGGTCGTCAAGCTGTGTCCACAGTGTCCACTGTATTCCACTTCGTCTGTGCTCTGTGGTCATCTTCATGACCCAGTCTATGGCCAGTAGGAAGAGGAACGGAGACAGCAGACACCCCTGCCTGACGCCAGTTCTGACCTGGAGCTCCCTGGTGAACTGCCCTTCGTGGATCACGCGACATGTCATGCCATCGTAGCTGCTCTTGATCAGGCGGACGAGCTTTGTGGGTACACCGTAGTGTCGTAGGAGTTTCCACAGAGTCTCTCGGTCCACACTGTCAAATGCTTTCTCATAATCCACAAAGTTGACGTACAGCGGGGAGCTCCACTCCAGAGACTGTTCCACGATGATGCGGAGAGTGGCGATCTGGTCTGTACATGATCGGTTCTTCCTGAATCCTGCTTGCTGGTCTCTCAGCTGGGGGTCAACGGAGCTCTTCATTCTCTCTAGGATGATCCTGTTGAAGACCTTTCCTGGTACTGACAGCAAGGTGATTCCTCTGTAGTTGGAACACTTGCTGAGGTCGCCTTTCTTGGGAAGCTTGATTAGGTACCCCTCCTTCCAGTCAGCCGGCATCACCTCCTCTTCCCAGATCTTTCCAAACAGTGGGTACAGCATCTCCACTGTTGTCTCTAGGTCTGCTTTCAGAGACTCCGCTGGGATGCCATCTGGGCCTGCTGCTTTGCCGTTCTTCAAACATGCCACTTTTCTTCTGATCTCTTCCCGGCTGGGTCTGTCACAGCTGATGGGTAGGTCGGTCTCTGCCGGCTGGATGTCTGGGGGGTCGGGTGGGCTAGGTCTGTTCAGTAACTCTTCAAAATACTCGGCCCATCTGTCGAGTTGGTCTGCTCTGTCTGCAATAGGCTTGCCTTTTTTTGTCTTTTACTGGTCTTTCTGTATGGCCATACTTGCCCGACAATCTTCTGGTAATGTCGTAGAGCCGTTTCATGTTGCCGCTGCCTGCTGCCTTTTCTGCCTCTGCTGCCAGGCTGTCTGTGTAGGCCCTCTTGTCTGCCCTGATACTCCTCTTCACCTCGCGGTTGGCTTCCGAGTATTCCCCCTGTGCCCTTACTTTGGCTGCTCTCGTGCGACTGTTGTTGACAACTGCTTTCTTCTGCTTCCTCACTTCTATCTTCTTCAAGGTCTGTGCCGACAGCCAGTCCTTGTGATGGTGTTTCCTGAACCCTACAGTGTCTTTGCAGGTTGAGTTCAGCACCTCTCTAACTGCCTTCCACTGCTGCTCTGTGGTGACCGCCTCCTCTTCATTTACTAGCTCCTGTAGCGCTTGAAACCGGTTGGACAGCACCAGTTTAAACTCTTCTCTAACTCCAGTTTCTCTCAGGAGGCCTACATTATAGCGCTGTCTTCTTGTTGTGTCTGTGCGGCTTTTCTTTAGCTTGAACTTCATTCTTAAGGTAAGCAGATGGTGGTCGGAGGCGACATCTGCTCCCCTCCTCACTCGGACATCTTGAAGGGATCTTCTAAATTTCTTGCTAATGCAGATATGGTCTATTTGGTTCTCTGTTGTATGGTCAGGTGAGACCCAAGTTGCTTTGTGTATTCTTCTGTGTGGGAAGATGCTGCCTCCAACGACAAGTCGGTTTAGAGCACAACAGTCTACAAACCTCTCCCCGTTCTCACTCATCTCCGAGCCTAGTCCCTGTCTCCCCATCACCTCTTCGTATCCGGTGTTGTCCTCCCCTATTTTGGCATTAAAATCGCCCATGACGATGGTGATGTCTCGCTCCGCACATTTGTCCCAGGCACTCTGGAGTCGGTCGTAGAACTCTTGTTTCTCTTCCTCGTCACTGTCATTAGTGGGCGCACAACACTGGATGACGTTCAGCTTGAGCTTTTTCTTGGTTCTAAAGGCTGCTGTGATAATTCTTGGCCCAAGAGGTTCCCAGCCCATCAGCGCTCTCTGTGCCACTGGTGACAGCATGAATGCTACACCTTCTGTATGGGGGGCATTCTCCTCTTCATGACCTGAATACAGAATCATCTCCCCACTTAACAGTCTTTTCTGGCCAGACTGCGTCCATCTGGCTTCACTGATACCTAGCAGGGAAAGGTTGTACTTTTGCATTTCTGCTGCTATCTGGGCGGCCTTGCCGCTCTGGTACATGGTCTTGACGTTCCATGTGCCCATGGTTGTATCCCTGGATAGAGAGAGGCGGCTCGGTCCTGTGGCTTCCGAAGACTTCCGGCTTTCACCACAGAACGTCATAAGTCTTCTGGTAGAAGAACCTTCCTCCTCCAGGAAAGGAATTACTGTTAGTCTTTTCGTCGGCGTTTTTGTAGCTATTTCCTTTTTTGCAGGGTGGGGAAGCTACCCCCATGCCCAACCCCCTTACTAGGAGGACCAGGGGTTTTCTGTCGGGGTCACCTTCCCTTAGACCATGTTGGTTCACGGCACCTTATTTCATTCGGTGCACCCCTCTCACGAGGGACCCCCTATCCACCGCCCAGGGGACGCGCCTCAACGCCATATGGTCCCAGCGCGAGGAACTGCCCCCCTGGACTGTGCTTAAACTGGTTGTCACCCTCGATTTCGGCGTAGATCAGCGCAGCAGTCCACGGAGACAATCAGTGTGGGCTCTGAATGATGGTGAAATTCTGAATCAGGCATTATATCATGGTGGATCCATCTTCCGCGTTGCTTTGCGTTTGAAGTGAAAACGAAAAGGACACACGTTTAAAGTATACAGGCAGTGTTACTCTAGACACACCTTGTTTTTAACTCATTCAACTCCGACACGCCACGGCAAGACATGGATCGAGCGTGATAGTCCAAGGCCGGTTGTGCCAGAATAGCTTGGTGCCCATAGGCGCCAAGCTATTCTGGCACCACCCTTGAACTATCACGCTCGATCTGTTTCCAGAAGTGTAATACAGTCTTCAGGGGCGGGGGGGGGGGGGGGGGTGCAACTTCAAAATTTGCGGATTTCCGTCCTGTAGCAGAATGTGTTAATGGTGTCGGTAAAACTTGGTCGTCGTTATCATCATCATCGTGTCTCCTTGAAAAAAAATACGCACGCTACATCTATTAGAGTAGCATGATGCGCGAGCCTGCTTGCAAACCAAACCCATCGTCATCAGACTTCAGTGACGATTGTCTGGCTTCAACAGGTAAAACCATAATGTATAATTTATGTTACGTAATAAGAATAAGAATAAGAGTACTTTATTATCTCGAAAAGAGAAATTCGCTTGTGGTACATCTAGAGTAGCGCGGCCAGTTTTAACTCTTTGGTCGCTGTCGTTAGCTTGTTTGGTCGAGATGATTCCTGCAGTAATCCCCTCGACTAAACACGCTACCGACAGCCATGGGGTTAATTTTGCTCAGAAATATCTTGCTCCTGTGAGGCACTGACCGGCCGGTGCGACAGGTGCACGACAGATCGTCCGAGAGGACAGTACTAAAGTTACAGCTTTTGATGCTGCAGCAGTGTGCTGGTCTGTGATTTCCATCTTCCGGCTTCAAGCTGTAAGGTCCAAAATCACAGAACAGAACACAGTTTTAACCCACTCAGCCCTGACGCACTACATGGGTCGACCATGATAAGTCAAGGGTAGTGCCAGATTAGCTAATCTGGCACTACCTTGAATTATCATGGTCGATCCATCTCTCCTGCAATAGGTGCATAGTCGTTATATGACGCCTCCAAAATTTGGGAAATACGTGCGTCGGTCTGAATGAGTTAATTCTGGTTAGAAGTACGTGCACCTGTTTCTCAACTCATCGCCTGATGGCCCTACGGTCTATCCCAAGAAGGGAAGTAAGTTATCGATTCAGTTGTGATACCACACTGTCCGCCCTCAGTGGCCATTTTCAGGCCCCTCGACACAGGTGGTCGTGTCAAAAACATCGATCAAACGCTCGTTATGTTAGGGAGGACACTTGTAGTTAGCAGCCTTCCACCTGCAAGAGACGTAGATTCTCATTAGCTCCCGCAGCTTGCATGGTTGTGTTGGGTGCAGTCTTAGTTTGGCACACCAGTAACCCTCTGTAACATATATTCTCATGAGTCTTGTCTCCTGTTAGGATGCACATCTAGCATCAGTACCTCTTTTATTGTTTTATGTTGTTGTAGTTTTCTGTTCCTAAAGGAAGATGGTATAGAACCTTGTTTAGTGGCTGGCGCAGGACTAAGCTCAATCATGCGGCTTAACACAGGTCACAAAAGATGCATAGTTTCTCAGTATTTAAAAAAAAAAACACCAACCAACAACTCAGTCTTGCAGCTGTTCATTAAAATCTGTGCTTTGTTCTGTTGGTGATGAGGGTTTGACGTTTTACATTGTCAAGACACATAATAGATTTCTTTCGCTTGTTGCAGCTGCATGGGCTTATGAAAATTAATACAAATCTTATGCGGAATAATGGTTTTCACCGTCTTGTCACACACGCACTCTCTTGTCACTCCGTGAGTAGTGCCGGTGGCAGATGCACTAGGGGGTTCACGTTTAGCACAGATTGAGGAGGCCAGAAGGGTTTACAGTGTGTGATGAGATGATGAGATGAGTGACCTCTCGCCTGTCTTGTAGCTGTCTCACTTTCTCTATCTCAGACGTGTGCGGGTCACGCGAGTGGACTTGATAATGACCATTAGCCAAGTCCGTTTATCTGCAAGAGGCATAGAATCTCATTAGCCCCAAGCAGCCAGAGGCTCTTGCTGGTGTGAGTCGTATTTTTTTATATCTTATTTCTTCTGGTAGAGGAAGTTAGTCGGCGCGTGGATGTGATAGTCAGGTAGTGTTTAATGACCATCAGCTTTCCCCGTCTGCACGAGGCATAGATTCTCACGCGCCCCAGCAGCTGCAAGGGCTTGTGAGGATCGATGCCTCTTGCATTGGTGGCCCTGGTATTTTTCATCATTTTAACTGGGCGAGTGGACGTGATGCTTCTACAGGAGGCAAAAATTCTCATGAGCCTTTGCAGTCGCAGGGGCTCGTGAGAATTTACGCCTCTTGCTTATGTGGGATTAGTTGCCATTTTCTATCACGACTCGTGGGATGGAGTAAGTGGGAGTAAGAGTAAGACTGGACTGGAGTTGATAGTCAGGTAGTTAGTACGGCCGATAACCCCGCAGGCCACTGGACTAAAATTACGCCCTCTTCTCACGCCAACACTGGCCACTACACTGGAGAGATGAGTGGTGAACACAAGAGTGCTCGCTGTGTAGGCTGTTTAGCTGCATCTGTTCCAAGAATTAGGAAGCATTTGGTCATTGGTCAGTGACTGAGTCAGCGACGGCCGCATTTGGTCCGCGCACGACTGTGGTTTCTTTCAAATTGACTTCCAGTACAGTGACTACACTGATATTCAGAATGCATTTTCGCGTTGTGCTGAAGCTGCACTGAAGTGCATTTTGTTCAGAGAAACGGGATGATTCCCGGATCAACACCCATTCAGTACATCCTGAGGTTGATTTTGTAAAATTTGCTTATTGTCCTATGACGGCTACAGCTGATTAGGAGATAGATCAACTGTTTTAGTTCGAGGGTGGTGCCAGAATAGCTTGGCGCCAAGCTATTCTGGTACCACCCTTGAACTATCAGTCATATTGATTTCAAGAAATGGGTGTATCAGAATGTTAAGGGTTAAGGAGTCCAGTAAAAGAGTGCGTGCACAACCCGCAGCCGAGCCACTGTGAGCACCACGGAGACGAATTCGTGTGTTCCATTGGTAGAGGACTTAACACCAGAACGTGACCATACTACAATGGTGTAGTGTAGAGCATGTGACCGGGAGAGCAGGAAAGTGGCTGCAGGTGAGAGAGAGTGCGAAATTTAACCCTTATCATTCGGAATACACCATAGTCTGTTCAGGGTTCTGAGTTAGACCTTCCCCTGCAGCCACTGCGGTCGTACCTGCCTGTCCCGGATTGGCCTCCGCAGCCACGAAAATGCCTGCAGACGACGTGGGCAAGCCCTATAGAATCTTCGTTCGCGAAGTCAAGCCAAGAGAGACACCATAGTGTGAAATAAGTTTGACTAAAGCGATTGGTCTATATATATCTGTAACTGTAAGTACTATAATGTAGCTGCATATGGCAGTGTACAAATTTGAAGCTTTTAGCCTCAGTATGATATGGGTGAAGGAACCCAGTAAAAGGCTGCGTGAGCACCGCTGAGACGGATTCGTGTGTTCCATTGGTAGACTGGAATTCACACTACAACGTGACCATACTGCAGACTGGTGTAGTGTAGTCAGTGCAGGTGACCGGGAGAGCAGGAAAGTGGCTGCAAGTGAGAGAGTGCGCATGCGAAAATTAAGAGATGTGAAGACAAGACTAAGACGACGCAGGCCAGATTTGATACAGACAGGTTTAATCGCAGCGAGTCGAGGGAGACAACCAGTGTGTGCCAAGCGGCTGTGATACTGAGCCGGGATGGTTTTACTCAGGACTGGTGGTAAAGTCAGGAGACAGTAAATAAGCTAGGAGAACGATTGTAAGTTGTGAGAAGACTGACGTGTTACCGATCAGTGAACATGTACGTCAGTGCTTGGAATAATGTGTCTTCTGAATATTTTTATGTCCAGTAAGAAAATAATGAAAATAATTGTACCCTCAAGGATGTAGTTTTGGATCTACTGACACTGTCAAGATCAGTTGTATTGCGGTGTGCTGGTCTGTGTTTGGGAACCGTGCGGCTGAGAGCCGGACATCATGAAAAGTTGTTTCACCGAGTTTCACTGAGAGAGTACGGCATTTACGTCGGATAATAATTCCTTGTTTTCTTCGCAGCAGACCCTGAATGGCGACATTTACTGGAAGCTAAAATGAAAAAGTCCCAAGACGGACCTCGTTCCTTATCGAAACAGATAGAAATGAAACCAGCAAGAGGCAAATGCGGAGGCTCATGAGGATCTATGCCTCTTGCAAACTGGATCGGAACCGTTTGCCGCTTCACTGAATGGCTACATTTAGGAGGATGATCTGCCTTGGCTGCTGATAAGGAGGGGTTTGATGGCATAACAAGTTTGTTATATCTGATAATCGATCCAAAGGGACGGGCTGAAAGTGTTTATTTTTCCTCTTGCCGCTACATGCCCACAAACGATAACCAGTTTAACGTGTGTGATGTGAGCGTTAAAGCGGTGCTGCGTGAAAAACATTCTCCGTCTCAAGGAAGCGGCTGAAACGGATCTCGGGCCAGCAAGAGGCATAGATTCTCACTATGAACCCCTGCTGATGCAGGAGTTCAGTCTTGAGAATCTACGTTTCTTGCAGGCGGAAGGAAATCGATTAACGAAGGACTGTGATGTGAGGTCCTTTGTATTGCTCAATGAATGAACAGAGGCGTACATGCATTAATAACAATGTTTAGTGCAGCCTCTTGTCTGTGCGATGAATGAGATGGAGGGAAAAAAAAGTCGCTAGCGGCCTCTTATCAAATGGATACTGTTTCAAAAGGACAAGGATTTCTGTGTTAGTGCTGAACACTCCCACTGTGATGTATCTTGCAGAGGATTTTACAAGGATTTATAGGGTTCCCGTATTCTTCCGTCTCTTCTGTCGTAATGGGTGTCGACCAGCACACAGCAAAGACACCTTTGTGCGTGCACACACAGGCCCACTTTCCCCTTGCTGAGACGAGCCGGCAGCGTACACTTCCCTACGTACGTTTCCTTCACTGTAGGCAAAAGATAAGTTTGACCATGTTAGTTCAAGGGGCGCCAAGCTGTCCTGGCACCACTCTTGAACTATCATGGTCAGTCTGTCGCCGGAACTGAAAAGTAGCCTTTATAGGACTCACTAATCTGAAAAAAATCAACCTCAAGATGTAATGGATTAATCCCATGACACACTATATAAGTGGACGAATGGATCGACGACTGTGACAGTTCCGCAAGGTGCGCTGCCACCCAAACTGTAGTCAGTCCTTACGTCCAGATTTAGGAACTGATTGGAATTCGAAGTTGGATGCCCGGTCCGACTCTGGTGTCAGCTTCGTCACTGTGTACAGCGCGCTATAAAAAGAAAGAAACGTCGTCAGTACTTCCAGAGTCCGACTTTTATAGCTCAGGCGGTTAAACGTCGGAGCAGGAGAGCGAAGGGAATCGCCGGGTCGTGGGTTCGAATCCCGTCCCGGCCCCGGTAGCTGGACTCACAATCCCGGGGTAAAAACGGATTTGTTCAATAGCATGTCCGTTGAAAGGTCCTGGTAAATCAAAGTGGCACAGTTGGAGTGCGCCTGAGTTGATCAATGTTCAGGTCGTACCCCATAGACAATAGATTTCCCTGTCCCCCATAACCCGCCCGTCAGGGCCGTCCATGATTACCTCGGTGCTGTGGACGTTAAACCCGAACTAACCAACCACCAACCATCAGTACTTCACACTCCCACTACAACTCAGAGGCGGGTGTGTGTGCGGAATCATGTATTCATTATTTCCAATTTACTGTCCTCACTACCAACTGGGGTATGGGGGACTAGCATGTATAAGTGTCGCTCGGCTTTTATAATCAGCGCTTAGGACCAACTCTGGGTGAAGCGGAACACAGATGTAAAGTATCCTAGGGGTGTGAAAATAATATCCTCTTGACTATATCCCAGGCGCATTAGAGGTCTAAAAGCGTCCGCTCACCGCCACTGAGCTAGATGAAAGACGAACTGAGTTCAGTTGGCCCGGCGCGGACGGGCGGAAGGCCCAGAGTGAACGACCGACCTTTAGTGGCCTCTCAGTCTCAACGCCTGTCCGCGATAAGCCGCCCACACCACTTTCACTAACGCCGTCAGCTGGTCTGTGATTTTGGATCTTACGGCTCTTTAACCGTAAGGTCCCAAATCACAGACCAGCACACTGTACTAACACTCCCGCAAGCCGTGTTGTGCTACGGAGGGAGGATGCGTGCGTGGTTCTCCGTCTTGAGCCCTACCCATTTCCGGGAGCATGTTCAGGACCCATTCCAACTGCAAGAAACACCGATTATCATGAGGCCCTGCAGCCGCACGTGCTCATGAGAATCTGTGCCTCCTGCTGACAGCGTTAGGACCATTAATTCCTCTTCCGAGTGCGGGACCATAGTCTTAGACTTTTGTCAGAGGCATAAAAATTGTGTCCCACTGCTGTACACGTTTGCCGGCCAGTTTATTCAGTTCACAGTGCAAGATTACAGTGAACTTTAGATCGGATATACAGTACAGTCTGTTTTGAGCAACCGGCCACCGCAAGGACTCATGAAACGGTAGTCTTCAAAAACTGTGACAGGTGCCGCTGTCTCGAGAGAAGTCAGTCTTTAATTTCAAAAAGTGACTCCTGTCACAACAGACTGTCAGTCATATGGGTGGCCGGCTGTTGATGATCTTTAATGACAGGTGATCTCTCATAAGGGTGGTCAGATGCTCAAAATAGGTTCTGCTATATGAGCAAAGTACCAGTGGAAGGACCCATCTATTGGTTGTTGCCGTAAATTTCGAAGTTTGTCAAATTATGAGGCTCAGTAATTAAAAGGTCTGTAGAAACGTGTTGTAAGTCAGGGCGAAGGAAAATGAAAAACAGACAGCAATAATAAACAGAACAGAACCAAAAAACAAACCAAAACAAAAAAAAAAAAAAAAAAAAAAAACAACTTGTCAGTTGTATCCGACGTCTCTTATTTCCAACGTTAGTCAATTTATTAGTGAAGTTGCTCGGCGGACTGTACAAGTATGTGCCACTTATGCGTGTTCGCACGGCGAAGACAGAAACCTATAGTTTCTGTCTTCGCCGTGCGAACACGAATAACAATCTTACAACAAGAGGATGTAACTCACTTATTGCTACCACCCCAGCACTAATGCAGTAGCAGCAAAACAACACTGTTGGTAGTTGGTCGTACATCTGGACTATGTCATCGCTATCATTTTCTCGTTACCAGAATACACACTGTACTAAGCAACCCGGCAGAGACTGACGCGCCACGGTTCTCGGTCGGTGATCAGTGCGCAGAAGTTCGACGGGCCGACGTCGGCCCGTCGAACTTTTGCGCACGTGCTGGTTTGTACAGAAGTCAGTGTCGGTTATAGTTCGGTCGCGGTTTCAGTACGCGGACGGTAACGGTTGCTGAGATATTGATAAGATAAGCGTAGAGTAAACGGAAGGCTGTGATTTCCTCTAGTCTTATTTTGACAGGTGTGCTGGTTTGTGATTTCGGACGGCCTTAAGGCACGCGAATAAAGAAAACGGCCCGCGCGCTAGTTCGCGCATTTCAGTGTATAGTCGTGTACATGGCGAATCAGTCACTGTTTCATCGTGCTGGCCATTGCCGTTAATCCTTTCGTTGAATAGAGTGGTCGTGTTTGTTTTGTTCTTTGGTAAGGGAGTAATCTGCAGTTCCCGTTGTAATGATTTTCGCGTACAGACGTGGAGTGTGTCATTACAAAATTGATTTTCTGATTTCTCTCTTTCTTTCTTTTTCTTTTTTTTTTTTCTCACGGATTGGGGTTTGTGGGGGGTGGGGGTGGGGGGGCGCTAGGGATGTTCTCTCTTTTATTACATATACTTGGTTGTCGACAGGTGGTGCGGTATACCAGCATCATATGTGTCTACATCAATAGACAAACATAAAACCACCATTTCTGACATCGTTAGATTACGCAATAATGAGGAACTCGTCGATAAGGATGCGCGCGTACATTTCTGCTTTATTTCCCCGTTGGCCGATAATGATATTTGTGTAAAACGGAAGACAAAACTGAACACTCGTACTTGGGATCTCTTCCAGGCAGAGCCGTTCCACTGGTGTACTCGCGCCTCGATCCGCAAACATAGGAAGAGGTGGCTCTGTGCTCGTACTGGTTATCTTTCTCAAGGCAGAGTTCCTCAGGTGTATTTGTGTCTTAATCGAACGTGGAAGAGGTGGCTGGACGCTGATATTTATGATTTCTCCCTCGTTGGAGTTCTTTAGTGTACTTTCGATATCAGAACTGAGCGGGGTGCCAGGCCTACACTGACATGGCGAGCCACACCTGCTGACTAGTACAAAGAAAACGTGGGCGCTGCATAGGCTGGCACTGGCATTCACTTTTAATCCTGTGTGCTGGTGCGCCGGAGTATACCTTTTTTTTTCCATCAGTCTCGGCAGCTAAGCCATTCCCAAGGTTCGCAAGAGACGTAGATTCTCATGAGCCCCTGCGGACGCAGGGGCTCATGATAATCTATGCCTCTTGCTGTTATAGAGATCTTTTACAATAGCAATTCAAAGAAATTACCGGGTTTAGGTCAAGTTAAGTCTAAAACTGTGCCGGTATGCTAGTTCCTTGTCAGTGTCTCAGATCGTCTCCGTCGGACCAATTGGACACGAGGTCGGCTTCGACTCAGTTCTGGGATTGCGCATCGGATGATTTCATTACTGACATCTACTTCTTATAGTTTGAGGAAGTTATTGATTTTTAACCCCTTCCACTGCCGAAAAAAGTGAACACTGTGACGATCCTCAGTGCTGCATGAGACATAGATCCTCATGTGCCGCCGCAGTTGCTGAGGCTCATGAGAATCAATGCTTCTTCACTGCTGACGGCACCGCTTTGCGTGTCATGGTCCTCAGCCGTTGCCGGACTGTTGTCTGGCTCTTTGGCGTTGAATTAGACGTGCGTTTCAGAAACACAATCTGCGTCCACTGGCACAGTGCCAGGGGAAGGGTTACAGGAGTCTCTTGTGTCTCAGAATTGAGTTTATAATTGCTAGTCTTCCGACGGGCCGCAAAGCAAGCGGCAGCAGCTCTTTTCTGTAACCACCCGCTGCCGGACCCCTGCGGCGCTGTTTCTGCCCAGCCGCTTTTCACTCTGATTCAGAAACCGTACAAGAAATCTAGATCACCGCGAGCATGCTATTTTACTTAAGTTTAAGAACGTGCTAAGTCTTTTTTTCTACCCCCAAACTCCAGCGCATTTTTGTGATCTTAAGTGGCGTTTATAGTGAAGGATATAGATGAATGGCATCGCCGCGAAGAAGTGTAGTGGCTCGCCCAACAGGGATTGCCTTTCTTTTGCCCGCCGCACGGTGGGCGATTAGGCCCGGAGACTGAGTAGGAGCCGAGCAGGGACGATTGTGGTCTACTGAAATAAAGCCTATGTTCCAGCATCATAGTGTTACACTTACCGTGAGCTCTTGGTATGTTTACAAATATCTCGATATGACAGCATGTTTCATTCGGTAGACGTAAAACTTCCTTCCTGATACGCCGACCGACTGCTATTGCTACGTTATTCTGCGACTGACTGACTGACTTGGCTTTCAACACTCGGGGATCTGATCAGGTTTTGGGCTGGCACTAATTCAGTTTGAGCCGCACGGCTATGAGTTTTTATTGGTTTGTTTTGCGTGACGGTAGCGGTTTTTGTCGCGATGATCGCGACGAAAACCGCTGCCGACACGTAAAGGGTTAGCGTCTTTCATTCAAAAGACTAGCACCTTATTTGTTTGTGATAAGTTCAGTAAATTAGTTATTTGGGGTTATCGCCCCCGGAACAGGCGACTAAGGCCATCTCACGGCGGTGTGATTCAACCAAGTTCTTTCTTCTGCTCTACAACTGAACAACTGAGACTGAGCCGTAGAGAAAAAATAACAAATAAAGAAAGAAACACGCTTTGGAAGGACAAGCAGGAAATAATTACATGGTAGCTGTTTTCTGCTTGCCCTTCCAAAGCCTGTTTCTTTCTTTGATTGTCATTTCTTTGCTTTTAACACGCTTGGCAGTCATTGACCTTTCTGATTTGGTACGCAGTTTGAATCAGAGACTATGATATTGTTTTCTTGACCAGTCAATGGTTTTATTTACAGTCCTCGGTGACCAGTGGCTCAGTGACAGAAAAACCACAACGATCGTTCATCTTGTTTTAGATTCTTAACAAAAAGAAAATTGTGAATCAAGAATATTGTGTCTTCGGAACGTAATCAGTCATCATCAGTGTTCTGCCAGAACTTCTTTCACCATGGAAATATTTTGACTTCTGCCAGACAGTGGATTAGTACTAAAGGTGGAATTTTACTTGTGCAAGCTTCAGTGAGTGGGGCTGATTTGCTAAGCATGGTGAATCTGCGGGCCGCCCAGCCCCATGGATAATTAAACAGTCGTAGCTAATTGAGCCTGGGCCGGCCAGTAGCCCTGGGGGCTCAGGAGGGCTTGAACAGTTGGTGTGGAGTCATAGACCCTACGTTACAGGGCCTATGGTGAAGTGAAGTGATTCCTGCAGGATGAAATTCCATGGACGCTTTATGTGTACACTGCTCGCTGTCTGTGCCGGACTACGCTCAGTAAGTTTACTTTTCTCTCATTTCACTGGATCCCGCATGTTGTGTACATTTCACGTTTCTGTAACTCATTTCTTCATTGTGTTAGCCATTGTGTCTTCATCGGTCAAGCACCCCCTCCCCCCCACCCCCCCCCCACCCCCCCACCCCCTAGTCTCTCTCGACTCTCTCAGCTCTCTCTCTCCGGCTCAGTCTCACTAGGCTCGCACGCACGCATGCATAGCACGCACGCACGCACGCACGCACACAAAACACACACACACACACACACACACACACACACACACACACACACACTGATAATTGGCGACCGTGACTACAGCAGACCGTTAAGTTAATCAACCACTGCCGCCATTGAGCATCCGTCAGGTAAAACTGATGGTCATTCCTTCACTGGTTGTTTCCCTCGATTCGCTGCGCTGTCGAGGGAGACGTGACAACCAGTGTATGTCAGTCATAACACCTCCCGCACGTCACCGCACTGGCATGGAATTCTCATCAGTGAAGGAACTTGAAGGCGAAAGTGCGGCCCACAGCTGGGAGAGTTAGCCACGGCACTGCGTCAAATTAAACGGCGCTGGTGGTGTAACGGTTCCTGCTACTGTGTAATATGACGGAACAGTCAAATTCTTGCTCTCACTCATCACCCACAGGGTGCGTGTAAACCTCTACGACTTCTTCTTTCTGCAGAGGTGTGAATAAATGGGACCTAGCCATATGATACAGGCTGCAAGAGGCATGGATTCTCACGAGAATAGATGCCTCTAGCAGATTAAAGGTGGAAATCTTGCCAGTCACTCGTGTTTACGGCTGGGGATCAGAAACGCATTGTGCTCGAGTCTGTGTTTATTATTCAGGGCGCTGATTGCCTCGGGGGAAAATTTCTCAGTCAAGTTACATTCCAGCAGGATTAAAAATGTGGGTTGGGGGCATAGAGCGTTGTACGCTCTATCATTGGGGGAGCATTAGAGCGGTCCCAAGCCCACGGCTCAAAGCCGGCTCGACCTAACTGAAATTGTAGACACTGCCAATCGTGGTAGTCAAATGAGACCTAAAACTGAGTTCTTCACTCATTATCATATGAAACCTTCGACCAGACCTTAACCCATTAAATCCTGAGGTTGAATTATTTCAGTTTAGTGAGTTGTCCTGTGAAGGCTACATTACAGTTCAGTGGATAGAGTGACCGTGCTAGTTGAAGGGCGCCAAGCTGTTCTGGCACAACCCTTGAACTATCATGGCCGAATTTATCTCATGTTAGTGTGTATCAGGACTTATTGGGTTAACACTTAACCCTTTGGCCGTCGGTAGCGGTTTTTAGTATCATCGCGACAAAAATCGCTACCAAAGGGTTAACTCCACAGCAAATATCATGTCACACACTTCCTGCACTTGTTAAGTTTACAGGTGTCAAATTTGTTGCCTATTGGCACAATACTCCAGGCCGTGGGGCAGACCAAGCGCCGGCAAATGGAACATACACACTACTGTTGTTATATCCGAAGTTACACACCTCTGTGATGAAATGTTGCATGCCGCGTACAGGACTATGCATACAGCCGCGCCTCAGCATATCAGTGGGAAACTGCGGAATAAGCAGACGGAAATATTTGGTTGGGGCCCTCCTGGAAAAGAGTTGTCTTGTCCTACTTGTTGTAAGCAAAATCAATTTTAGTTATCATTAACTTTATCAATCGATTTTCTGTGACTCATACATGTGTCGCACTCAACTGCCGACAACCGTTTCTGAGCAGGCCATATGGCTTTAGAAATGAAAAAGTCCACAGGCTTGGCAGACTGACTTTTTTCTCTTTTCGAAAGTTAGCCTGCTAACGACCCACAGATGTATTTTGGATGGTAACGAAAGCGTCTAGGATTTGTGTCTGTATGCTGGTCTGTAATTTTGAACCTTACGATCGATAGACTGTAAGGTTCAAAATTATAGACCAGCACAGACCAGAAAGGGCCTAAGTTTCTGAGATTTTTTTTTTTTTGTTTTGTTTTTTTGTTGTTAAATGATGTTATCGCACACGAACCCTGCTATTGTTTGCAAAAACAACTAATGCCTTTTATCCCCCTACAAGCAGCTTGCTATCCGCGAAACCCAACAATCGGATCTCTCCAGGAGTCTGTGTGCATTGTCCTGTCTCTGTTATTCCCACGTCCAACGGACCCGCATTCTGTAAAATTGTAATCGGAAAGAAACACTGTATGCATGTATGGAATGCGTTTCTCAGAGTTTTGCTTGAAAGCCAAAAAGGTGACCGGCCTTTTATTTAAAGATCCACTCTCACATTCCAAAATCGTGAAGACAAACACTTTAGAAGAATTGAATGCCACCCAACTGCTAGAGGTATAGATCCTCATGTGTCTCACCGCAGCTGCGGGGACTCATGAGGATCTGTGCCTCTTGCTGTAATCACTTTGCTTAGAACTATGTTCCTTTGATGGTAGGGGATCTTTGAAGTGGCTAAATTGACAATATTTTAATTTTGTTAAAAAAAAAAAAACCCAAAAAAAAACGCAATCTGCGTCTACTGGCAGTGCATGGATTAAAAATGAGCACCATAGCTAAGATCGGTTCGTGTCTGGTTAAAGTACCATTACGCGTAAAACAGAAGACACATTTCTGCACTATTTCTATTTGTTTTGCTTTGTCGACACACCTAATGAACTTCTACGGCAGTTTGGCGCGCAGCAAAAGCACACGCGTAATCGCACTTACTATATATTCTGCGCATCTATTAGCGTGTCAATCTATTTTTAGCTGTTTCTCGTACTGATAGCATTGTATTTATAGAACGGAGTGGAGTCATTGTCAGGTTACTTGATATAAAGACGACGTGTGCTGGACTGGATTGTCCTGAGCCTAAATGAACCATAACTAGACCTGTGTGTAGCGTTTTGTAACCATCTGTTACAAACGTGTATATTTGAACAGTTACGGCGGTAGTGGGCCTTTAATTAACTTTGGCGTGTCCCCAAGCGTCAAGGCTAAATTACAGGCTCTACTGTTGGGCTTGATCAGTCAAAGCCAATCCACTAATATTTATTAATATTCACCGTCTTCGACTGTCCCATGCTGGTTCCCTCCTGTTGGTTCCATCCGCTCCACTGGCACACCTTTCCATTCGCTCATTAAATTAACACATTCGAGACGTGCGGCATCCGGATACGCGGCGTAAAGCCGCGTATCCGGATGCGGCACGTCTCAGATGAGTTGAATCAGGCACTCCCTTTGAGCTGGATCACATTTAAGGTAGGATGATTTGTATAAAATATTTGCCGTCTTCAGGTGTCCCACACAAGTTACCTCTGTCCGAAACGGACCGAAGAAGGTAACCAGTGTGCAGCTTGTCCCTTGGTAGACCTCACACTGGTTGTCCCCCTCGCTTCGCTGCCAGCGGCAGCGAATCTAGGGAGACAACCAGTGTGGATTATATCGATCCTTAGACCTAGAATAGACTGTGCTTGGATCTCTGATCGGTCCACGTATGCTCAGTCATCATCTTCTCCGCTGTTGACGTTGGAGATGGACAACCAAAGCAAACGTAATAAATATTTTAGTGTTTATTGCCGGTGTCCCCATGGAATGCGAAGCAAGTAGGCATTGCTGCCGCAGTTAGTGGGAGAGTAAAGAACCAGACCGCACTTCATAAATATTTCAGGGTTTATTTTAGATGGCCCTAGGGCATGAAAGGCTGTACACAGAGCGGAGGTATTGTTTGGGTCCAGATTACAAGGGCAATGGATTGGGTGCTGTGAGTTAATTACAGGGGGTGACAGCCTGTAACATTAGGTTACGGAGTATTATTCCTGTAATACTAACCGTTAAGGCCATCGACCTTCCTTCTGCAAAGGGCATAGAGTCTCATGAGCCCAGTGCGGGAACCTTCCGTGTGCAAAAGATTGAGATTTGTGCTGATGACCGTTTGGGCTCGTCATTCAACGGATGTCATGCAAGATCGAACACTGTTAACACGTTTGTCTATGTTCTGGTTGTACAGCTTTTTCCGCATGCAAGAGACATAGATTCTCATGGGCCCCTGCAGCCGCATGGGTTCATGAGAATCTATGCCACGTTGCCAGTGGTTGGTGGCATCACCCCCACCCTCCTCCATTGTTTCTAGAGGACGTCTCTGTTGTTACGATCTCTTATCCCGGTATTGCAGCAATATCACCTCATGCAAATAAAATAGGCTTGAGGACGAGGTGCCTTTGTTGTGTCATGTCGTGTCAGGTTAGCTACAGGTTAACATGCTTTACTAGGCTGCGTTGACCCACACCAGCTAAGTACCCCATCAGCCATGCCGAGAGCCGCAGTCAAGGGACTCGACTCGTGTCTTGGCCTCCATGGACTGTGGTTTGATCCAGCATGAACGTTTACAAAGTGGCCAGTTGCATGAATGAGCATAGTCCTGCACCAGCCACCTTGCTTAGTGGCGGGGGCAGGACTACGCTCACTCATGCAGCTGACCCCAGAAGATTAGTCGTAGGTCTTTGGAGACTGTGCAGACAATTTGTACGGCCTGTCTTTAAACAGGCGCCTATTTTCAGAAGAAATAATACATTGGCCCTTGCTTTTGAAATCTTACTACTGATTGCAACGGATACATCGGGTGTCTTCCGCATCCGTCTGCAGTGAAGGGTTAAAGTACCAATGCCCATTAAAATTTGTAGAATGAACTATGACAGTCTTTTCTGCAAGTCCACGTAGTAAGAGTTTGAACCATTTCACTGCTTGTTGATGCGGATTGTGTTTCTAAAATATTTGTCAAGTTCCATGCAGACGAGCTTTAGCTGAGCAAGGAAGATGGATTTAAAGCGGTGTCAGTAAGAGACATAGATCCTGATGAGCCCCCCGCAAGTGCGGGGGGCTCTCCAGGATCTGTCTCTTGCAGTTTTTGTCTACCATATTAAAAATACGGTAGACTTTGAAATGGGGCTCGTCGGAGCGCATTCCGGAGCATGCACATGACGTTTTTGGCTTTGCGGGGCAGAAATTCTGGCAAAGAAGTAACAAGATTTAAAAAAAAAAACTTGCTAGAGAACGTCTTTTTGGCGCCAAAGCGCCGTGTGTGTGTGTGTGTGTGTGTGTGTGTGTGTGTGTGTGTGTGTGTGTGTGTGTGTGTGTGTGTGTGTGATGGTGTGTGTGTGTGTGTGTGTGTGTGTGTGTGTGTGTGTGTGTGTGTGTGACAGCGACTATAGCCCGCGTTTGAGGATGGACAAGCTTGAAATTTTAGGATATTAAAAGAATTATCTCGAGACCTTTTTTTCGATGTTTTGATTAAGATGCTCATTGGCGAGAAAATGGCCGTTTCACAAAAACCGGTTGATCCACACTGGAATCCGTACTTTTTCCTATTTTTACTAGATGTTTTACATATAGCTAGATAAAATGGAGATATTGAATGAATTCGTTAACCAGCATTGTACCTCTAAAACTTTTTGAGTGATAATTAAACAAATTTAAAAATATTATATTTTCACGTTTTTGGGATTAATTTAACGAATTATATGGGTTAATCTTAAAGCAATTAATATTTTTTTTACGAAAAAAAATCTTCTCATTAATAATCGCATGATTTTTCATATACGGTATTTACATAAGCCTACAGTTTGTTTGGCTGTCGGGTACGATTTGGTCAATTGTGTGCCCTAGGTGTGACAATCAGACAATTTTTTTCAGCACTTTTTCGGAGCCATTTGTAAAACATCTAACATAACTTTAATTTTTCTTTTACGAACAAAAACTATCTTCTCATGAGAATCTATGTTTCATGATTTTTTATAAACAGTGTTTGCATAAGCCTGCTATTTGTCCCGGCCCTGGGGTAGGGTTAGGTCAAATTGTGACCTGTAAGCTCTAGGCGTTAAAATCAGCAACAAAATTGCAAAGTTGATTCTCTGATACGTCAAATGTTAGTACTGCGGTGAGTGACGTATAACATCGAGTCGTCACTATGAACACGGCGTCGTGGGACTAGAAGATGCCATGACATGAAGCTTGAAGTGACGTCATTTCGCTGCTCGTGCTATTATTCTTCTTCAGAATAGTTATGCTACGCCAGACCACAGAGCTTACGAATGGCGGGAATCGCCGTGTGTCCATCTTTATTTATCCGTGTGCCAGTGTGTGTGGATAAGAGGGTTAGAGTAGAAGGAAATGGATTCCTGTCGCTACACCAGCCCACAGAGCGTACTAATGACGGGAAGAGCCGTGTCACCGTTCTTTATTTATGTGCCCCGACGTGTGTGTTGATCAGAGGTTGTCTTAGAGAGGAGGGAAATGGATCATCATTATAAGGCTAAAAATATGAACAACTCTGAATGTTCTTAAGATAAACGCATCTGAGCTCCAAACAAAACGGTTGACTTTGGGATAAAATCCTCATCTTGTTTCGTATCCACCTTCTCTCGGCTTTCTGTGCTCACTCGTTAAGGAGATAAGGAGAACGTGGTTTGTAGACCATTTTCATCAGTAATTGATTTGACAACCTAGTGTGAACGACACTTCCGCAGCTATTGATGCGGGGCGCTTTAATGAGTTAACATATTATCACAAACAGAGCATGACATTCATGAATGAAAGTATGATCATGTCTCTACTCTTTGAACTCATTACCTGTAGCCGGCATGATGATGATGATTTTATAAAGGGATAGGGACTTCCAGCTCTCGCTGATTTCGTCCAGGGGGGGTGGGCCAGGGGAGTTGGGGGGCTGTCTCGCTGTCTGTCTGCCGCTCCGTCGCGCAGCCGGCTGGTGGTAGTGCCGGGGCCGGGTGGTTGCTGGTGGAGGAGGCGGGTGGTGTGGCCGGGGGACCGTTGCTTTAGCACCAGGCTTGGGGGTGTTGGTACGCCAACCACTCTAGCAGCTGTTGGATGAGTGGTGGCGGGGGTGGTGGTGGCCGGAAGAACCGTTGCTGGTTGAGGTGTGGCCTGGGGAGTAGTGGTGGCCAGTGGAGCCTCGGCTTGGGGGTCGGGCGCTGGAATGGGCGTGATGGGTGGCGGTGCTGAGGTGGCAGTCGGAGGTGTGGTGGCGGCGTGGGGAGGAGTGGTGGGCGCTTGTTTCTGAACCGCTTGGGTGGTTGGTGGCGTCTGCGGTTTGGTTGGGTGGCGGCTGGCTGGTTGACTGGTGGTGGTGGCGGCTCGATAGTCGGTGGTGGGCGTGTGGTGGTGCCGTCTTCTTGCTGTGCTGAGGCTGTATCTGTGACTCTGTTTTCGCTGGCTGTGGCGGGGGCTGTGGGCGCATCCGTTCCGGTTTCTTTTGTTGGTGGGATTGAGTTCCCGCATCCTTTGTGTTCTGTCGTGACTGAGGCGGTGCCAGTCGCTGTTGATGTTTTCTGCGGGGCTGCTTGTGTTTACTGTCTTGGGGGGGTAGAGGTCTTGAAGCGCCCCTGTATGCACCAACCACCGGGCGGTGACAAGTGCCCGGTGGTAGGTGTCTCCGGCAACTGCTGTGATGGCTGGTATGGCGTCCTGGAGGAGTAGCACCAGGTCATCGAAGTCCATGCCCCGGAGCCTGGTCCCCCCTTCCTCCGCCGTAGCCGGCATGCTCCCCATCTGCATTATATACTCAGACAACAGGTTGACTTAAGGGTCAGGCATGTGGCTTGAGGTAGGGTTCTTCTGCGGCCAGGGGTAATAGTCCCTCAACCAAACCCTTTCATCGAAACTAGGCATAGATCCCACTGTTGTGTGCAAGAGGCATAGATTCTCATGAGCCCCTGCGACTGCAGGGGCTCATGAGAATCTATGCGTCTTGCTGGTCCATTTACTCGTATGTCTGTAGTACTGTACACTCCTTTTCTGGAAAGAAAAATGCAGAAGGCGCTGACAACAAGGGAAAAAAGAACTGAAGACAGAGTAATAACCAAGATGAAGAAGACAGTTACTACCGGTGTGTTCCTTCAGCCATCCTCTTCAGTCTTGTATAGGTAAAGATGCTCATGAGGTCCTGCAGTTTCAGGGGCTCACTTAACCCATATCATACTGAGGCAACAAGCTTCAGATTTGTACACTGCCATATGCAAGCTACATTATAGTACTCATATAGACCAATGGCTTTATTTAAAGAGTGGTGCCAGAATAGCTTGGCGCCTAGAGGCCTAGAGGCGCCAAGCTATTCTGGCACTACCCTTGAACTATTTTAGTCGAACTTATTTCACACACTGGTGTATTCCGAATGATAGTGGTTAAAAGAATCATCTGTATGGGTTTTGCTTGTAGCCCCAGTCACAGTTGACTTTGCTCATATCAAAGTCGGATAAAACAAGTTGAACAAAAGTTATAACAAGGTTTTGTCAGAGGTCCAAACACCGCTTTTTATACGTACATTATTTTGTTCATGGCAAACTTCAACTAGAAAAAAAAAACCAAAAAGGTTGGTCCCGTGTCATTTTGTTAACTCATTCGAGACGAGTAGCTGTACGTCTCGGATGTGTTAAGTCCAATACTTTACTTCTCAAGCTTTGTTCTGACGTTCTAACTTACTCCTCAAAGTGCGGAAGCATGGGGGGGTTGAAGCCAGGGAATGGTGCAGACATAGCTGAATGATGACTTGCACCTGTGCAACAAAAAAGCAAGCAGCTACCTGCAATGTGGACACCTGGTCTTCAGGTATCATCGGAAGTATCTTAACGTCAGGTGAAGGCCTGTCGGTTTCCTTCCCATCTGCAAAAGGCACAGATTTTCATGAGGCCCTTGCAGTTACAGACTGAAAAGGCATAGAATTTTGTGAGATCCAGCGACTGCAGACAAGCGGTAGATTCTCATGAGCACCTGTTCTTGCACTAGCAAGAATGTCATGAGCACTTGCAACAAGATTCAGTGATTTGTTGTCCATGCTGAAAAGGATATCTGTCTTTGCCTGCCGAGTGTCAAAGAGTACACAAACATAGTATCTAAAGTATTATCATTAATATTAGTAAACTTGCACGGACACTTGTATAATCAGATCAGTAAGATGTACGATCCAGTTCAGTATTCAGTTGAATAATACACCACATTCACTATTAAATCACCGATAGGGCTCAGTTAAATTTATGTGAAACTTTGTTAAATCCGCAACTAATATATAGTTTGTGACAAGACTGAGGTTTCAAGCAATAGGTATAGATTCTCATGAGGCTTTGTGGCGGATATGTACAGTTTTTAAAGTCCTGAGGTTGCTAGCAAGAGGCATTTTTTTCTCATGAGGCTCTGTAACCGCAGGGCCACATGAGAATCTATGCTTCTTTCAGCTACTCATGATGAATCTAGTATTCGCAGGCAAGAGATATATAGATTCACATGATGGCCCTTGGATACGCAGACTACAGGCATAGAAACGCATATTATGGTCGTTGGAGTCGCAGGCAAGAGGCATAGATTCTCCTGAGGCTCTGCGGCCGCAAGGCCTCAAGAGAATCTATGCCCGCTCTTGAAGATGGAATAAGCAGCGTTATGCCTTCATCTGGGGTTAGGGACCTTACACTCGCTTGGACTGCTGAGAATCTGTGCATCCATCTTGCTCGTAGGGATCGGACGAACGAGGAAGTCAGTTCTGGGAAGGGCCGGGTCCTGTACAAAAAAAAAAAAAAAAAAAAAAAAAAAAGCAGCAGCTACCTGCCAGTGACCACCTGGTCTTGAGACGTCATCGGACGTTCCCTCCTCAGATGAAGGCTGCTTTCATTTTCCCTTCTGTTGATGTACATCTTGATTGTGGCCAAGAAAACAACACGTATGCATACCGTCCCGTCGTGGAGTTACGGCTTTCTTTAGCCCCCCCCCCCCCCCCCCCCCCCCCCCCAACCGGCGCAAACCCCCACGGCCAGAGAAGTTCGGCCAGTGTTTTTGACATACTGACTTCATGTTGTTAAAATGTTGCTGGCCAAGAATTGTAATGACATGTATGTTTTATGGTCACTCACCTTTGCATACGTCAGTCACGTGTGGTTAGTCGGAAATTAAACTAAATACTTAGTATACATCGTAATGAGCAATCTATTTGCTAATCAGAGTCGGATACATTCTACAGCAATACTGTATGGATTAGGAACCCAGAGGGTGGAGTTTGGGGCAGGTATGGCTGGGCCATATTTCTCCTGGTCAATACATCCTCACCAAACATACTTTGTCATTTGGGCCATACCTGCTCTTCCTAAGCCAACAATATAAATGTGTGTGTGTGAGTTTTTGGTCAGATAGCAATGTAAAATGCTTCACTGAGACTAGAAACATACTGATACAAGAAGCAGTTAAAACAGCAATTGTTATCCCTTTGGGTGTCGGTAGCGGTTTTTGTCGCGATGATTTCTGTAGGAATCATCCCCACAAAAACGCTACCAACACCCAAAAGGTTAAATTCTTCTCGATGCAAATGGTCAAGAGAAGGCGCCGCCTCATTACTCTGGCATTCTAACTCATTCTACCCCAGACACACCACAGCAAGGTAAGGATCGACCACGCAGAACTGCACGATAGTTCAAGGGTGATGCCAGAATAGCTTGGCGCCTATGGGCGCCAAGCTATTCTGGCATCACCCTTGAACTATCATGTTCGGGCGCCAAGCTATTCTGGCATCACCCTTGAACTATCATGGTCGATCTGTGTCCTGCACTGCAATGCAGTCTTCAGAGGACAGGGGCAAAATTTGGGGATTTCGGTGTTGGGGTAGAATGAGTTAACCCGCCTCTGGCTGCCGGTAGAACATAATTTTGTCGAGGTGATTCCTGCAGGAATCGAATCACCTCGACAAAGCGCGATACCGACAGCCAAAAAGTTGGACCAGGCTGCTCCTTCTAAAAGAGGCAAAGATTCTCATGAGCCCCCGCGATTGCTTGAGCTAATGACAGTCCGTGTGTCTTGCTGACAAAGACTGGCGCCAGCTGCTCCTGAGAGTTTAAGAGTATAATCGGATCAGGCGCGCGACTGATTGGTTAATGACCCGACAGTCTGTCTACACATGCACGTGCAATTGTTGCCCCGCGTGCTGAACGTGCTCGCGCGCTTGATTGGTACGAGATGAGCAAATGCTGTTGGCCAGTGTCCGTTCGGATTTGCAATAGCAGAGCAAATCTCTCTCTCTCTCTCTCTCTCTCTCTCTCTCTCTGTACGCAATTACACTGGGACATTTATCAGTGCTTGTACTGTCTATGAAGAGGGCTTAGACAGCGGAAACCTCATTGAATCATGAATAACTTTTGTTGTGGTGTTCCCCCCCCCCCCCACACACACACACACATATTGGCTGCATAACTGAATCTCTCTCTCTTCCTCTCTCTCTGTTGGTCGGCACTGTTCTTCGTCTGACGATATCACGTTTGTCCGGGCCTTTAATCCAATGGTTGAGCCGTAGCAGGCCGTCTGCGGACCTACCTCTGATTTACGTACTTCCGTGTGTGTACGTGCGTGCGTGCGTGTGTGTGTGTGTGTGTGTGTGTGTGTGTGTGTGTGTGTGTGTGTGTGTGTGCAAGCGCGCGTGCGTGCGTCATTGTGTGTGTGTGCCGGTGTGTGTGCGTGCGTGCATGTGTGTGCGTGTGTATTTTCATATACTTTGCAGCAAGGACAAGAATGAAAAAAGGTCTGCGCACCGATTCTTTTTTCCTTGGAAAATAAACTTTGAGTTTCATTTCATCTCTCTCTCTCTCTCTGTCTCATTTAGATCATCATTCGGGATAGTGGACTGCTCTTTCTTTTGACTGAGCAAGTGGTGGGTTTGGGAATCGGTCAGTACAAGCTTGGGTTGATCTGGCTAATGGCGGATGTATAGCTGGTAGTTCAGTGTATAGTTGTGGGTGGCATTGCGTGTTCGTATCTGGCCTCACGATGGGAGATTCAGATGAAGCTACGGTGAAAGTTCAAGGGTAGTGCCATATTAGCTTGGCGCCTTCAGGCGCCAAGCTAATATGGCACTACTCTTGAACTGTCATGGCATGGCGCATCCAATTCCGCTGTGCCGCGTCGTCAAAGCACGAAGCTACTAATTGTGTCGCTGGTCGGAGTTTTCCTACTGACCTTGAATTGAAGAGCCGCACTCAATATTCTGCTTCTTCTTCCGTTATAGAAAATTTTTCCATTATAGTGAAAAATAGTTTAGTGTATTGTCAGTTTCAGTTGTTTCACACATGTGTGTGCCTCTGTGTGTGCAGGTGCTGTTGGACCTGTGCGAAGACCACGCCCAGTGCGAGGTGCATGCGACATCAGCCACTTTCCGTCAGGACCCGTGTCCCACAACATCCAAGTACCTTGAGGTCCACTACAAGTGTAGACCCAGTAAGTGATCATCTTTATTTATGTTCTCCCCAAAAACATCTTTACCTCATCACTGCCGATAAAAATGAACACGATTTATCCAAGTGCAAGTGACACACACACACTCACACCGATCCCAGTGCAAGAGAAATAGATCCTCATGAGCCCCTACAGGTGCGGGGGAATCGTGGGCATCTATGCCTCTTATTCAACCCCCTTTGTATCTGTGTTCCCCGGACGGCTAGAGCTCTGTGGCGTTGAGATGAGAAATATTTCAAAAAAACAATCTGTGAAAAATGGCAGAGTAGGAATTAATGAACCGGCTGTACTGTTTGCGCAGTTGATCTCTTCTGGCTGTTCCATTTTTGTTTTAGTCGATACGTGCCGCATGCAAATACTGGACAAATGAAGATCAGTGAATTATAACATTCTGTTTGGTCATAACCGCGGCAAATGATGCTTTTGTTCCGCACTGTACAGACCTCAGTGGCCGCGTATCCGCATTATGGGGCGTGGCACGCCTCGACTGAATGGTTCAGCCATTCATTCATACGCTGACCATCATTCAGTGATTCAAATACAGTGTAATATACACATTAATCATACAGAAAAATCATTACGGTCAAAATATAAACATGGCGCCTGACATAAAGAAGCTTTGATTTTTTTTTAATTTTTTAAAAAATATATTTATATTTTTTATTATGTCTTTTTAGTTTAAAATTTTTTTAACTTTTTTATTTTCTTCTATTTTATTTATTATTATAATATTATTATTATTTTTTTTTAATTTCCTGGGGCGGGGGGGGGGGGGGGGGGGGGAGGGGGAGGGATTTTCATGATGCATTGGCATCAGTGTCAATTTGGCCATCGTGCATTGTCTTTTCTTTTTTGCCCTTACCGGCCAACAAGAACAGTTCTGTACACGTCTTCAGGACACGCCTATCTCCATGTAAAAGTGAGAACCTTCATCTCAGACTTGGGCAGGCACAGTATAGTTTAGTAATTCAGTCATTCAGACTTTCTTTCACGCCCAGGATTGTCCCTCATATTTATGTCCGTATCTATCTCCCCATGCATAATTATTAACCCCATGGCTGTCGGTAGCGGTTTTTGTCGCGATGATTCCGGCAGAAATTGTCGGGCCGCGACCAAAACCGCTACCGACAGACAGAGGGTTAGTTAGCACGCACACAAATCTTTCAGTGTGTTCTGTTTGTTTTTCAAACTACAGACGAGTTTGAGCGCCTGACAGTTTGCGAGGGCGAGCAGATGGAGATGTCGTGCCAAAAGTCCGCTCGTATCGCCATCTACTCCGCCATGTTTGGTCGCGCTCCGAACGGCACCAGCCCTTGCCCTCCCAACAGACCTGGCTACATCGGTGAGTTCTGGCAACACTGAAATACAACAGTGTGTGTGTGTGTGTGTGTGTGTGTGTGTGTGTGTGTTGATCTGTGATTTTGGACCTTACGGCTCTGGAGCCGTAAGGTCCAAAATCACAGATCAGCACATGAATTATTAATAGTGTTGTTTCTGTGATTTGCCGGTTCATTTTTTTTTTTTAAATTGGTTAACTCATTCGAGACGTGCCTCCTCCGGATTCGCGACATAAGCCGCGTCATCCGGAGGCGGCAGGTCTCGAATGAGTTAAGTTTTTCGCACAATCAAGGGACGCGGCAAGCCGGCACATATGGGTCCAGTGGCGGGTCTTACCAAGCCTTGGCCGGACCGGTAATCGTTTAACCCTTATCATTCTGATACACCCATTGCTTGAAATAAACTTGACTGGCTGATAGTTCAAGGGTGGTGCCTGAATAGCTTGGCGCCTGAGGCGCCAAGCTATTCTGGCATCACCCTTGAACTAAAACAGTTGATCTACTGACGTAATGTAGCGGCTTCATAGGACAAAAAGCAAACTTTACCAAATCAGCCTCAGGATGTAATGGGTTAAAGCAAGAGAAGACGAAAAAAGAAGAGTGTGGGAGAGAGAAAACTAATTGCTGGGGGGGGGGGGGGGGGTACGGGGTCCGTGGGAGGGGGTGGGGCGGGCCGTTACTTTGCTTATCATAGTAGCCGGGGGCGGGCTGTTTCGTGCTATGTCCCTGCACTTCAGTGTAGGGTCGTTTATCCCACCCTGTCTTCCTATTCATCTGTCCAACTAGGCCTGTCCTTTGTAATTATTGTCATGTTTTGGGGTTAATCAAACACACTAAGTAGAAGGTGAAATATGATATTTTTAAATGTAATATTGTGCGCAATATATACTAAGCGGTGTAGCGGATGCAATGCATTCGCGTAAATGACGGATCCACGCACAAACAGCCAAGATCAAATCGTTGCAACAAATGCATGTAAATGATTGATTCAACGGCCGTTTGTTTTATAACAGCCCTCAGGCTCCATACACGACATGCAATGGATGTAACTTAACCCCTTTGCTGCTAGTGATCAACACAAATTTTGTTTGCTGAATGCCTATTAACCGTATGGCGTCCATGCCAACGTGGATACAAAACAGGGCCAGCAAGAGGCACTGATCCTCACGAGCCCCCGCGAATGCGGGAGCTCATGAAGGTCTGTGCTTCTTGCAGTTGCGTAGTGCTAAATTTTTCTCGGCAGTGAAGGGGTTAACCAACACGCACAGAGACGGAGTCGAAAGCGAAAGTTTCACACGAGGTTAGTCATCGTGACTGAAGGGAAATGAGGCAAGAGGGAATTTCCTATCGCCATACGTCAGTCGTCAAACACCCATTCGCACAAGCGGTGGTTGTTTTGATACAAAAACTCACAAGTTCGAGTACTGAGGTAAATCTTTGGGCGTAAGTGTGACTTCTTTCGTCAGTCGGAGCCGACCCTGCAAGAGCCTTAAGGGTCGTGGTAATTACGGTATGTATTCGAGACGAAACCGATGCCGGACGGTCTAGCCTGATTCTTCTGCGAAAAACAGATCTATGTTACCCGCGAGGACAACGAAGGTACAAGTCGTCCCAGCTGACAGTGACCGAAATGCAGATCTTTGTGCTTGGCAGACGAAAAGAGTTTGGTCGAAGTGGTTGACTTTTACCACTTCAGTCATCTCACGTAGTGCTTTCGGAATAAGAGTGTTCCAAGTGCCTGGGCATCTCCATCAGCGAGACCGCGCCACATCCGCAAGAGGCATCGATCCTCATGAGCCCCCGCGAATGCGGGGCGGGCTCATGAGGATCTATGCCTCTTGCTCTGCCTCATTTGTGTATTATTTCTCGGGCGGTTCTATTTTTGGTAGGTATAAGAAAAAGGAAACCATCGACACCCACGCACGCCTGCTGAGAATTATTGTCTCATTCCGTGTGTTATGTCTTGGGCATCGTGACACAAGAAGTGGTAACTCGTTGCGATATTTATGCCTGTAAGCGCTAGTGCTAGCCAGAGAATCACCTGCCTTCAGAACTCAAGATAATCTGCGCTGCGGCTTAGTCTAGGCTCCGCCGCCGGGATTCTCAGTTTAAGGTGAAACTCCAGATTATCTTCGCCGCGGCTTAGTCCCTGCTCCGTCGCCGGGGATTCAGTAAGGTGAGACTGGTTTAGCCCTTTCGGCTGTCGTTAGCGCTTTTTGTCGCGATGATTCCTGCAGGAATCATCGCGACAAAAAGCGCTAACGAAGACAACCAAAGGGTTAACTCCATCGTTTAACACTAACACGTTTCGGCTCAAAGCGTCATCGAACTGGACTATTTTGATATACAGATATACTCCATGAAATTTCTCCTTCTTTGACACATGTACTGATATATTGTGTAACAAGCAAATTAATATTCATGAGCTTGCTCGATATGCTTTCCTTCCCATAATCCTTTGCAGACCAGAAAGACTCAATCTTGATGCTTGCCTGTCTGCAATGCAAAAACGCTAAATATGCGCATACTGTCACATTAGCAAGCTCCTTATGCTAACTAGTAATGAAATACTTCTTAGTGTGTACGCACGATACACACACATCAACGGAGAATTGACAGCTGCAAACACACGAATCGAATCGCCACATTATTGAGCTTGACGACACTGATGTCCGCTAGTGATTGTGACCTTAGAAAAAGACTAAATAAACAAACCTGCTGGCATTTTCCGCCATTATCCGTTTTCTAATTAAACAATATCTCCACGCTGTCAGTCGACAGTCAGTCCAAAACGTGGCACACAACAGGGTCGCCATTTGGACAAACACACATCGGACATTGAGTCACAGTATCACACCCAGGTTCATGAATAGACATAGTTATTAATGTCTGTGGTCGCACCTAAGTCAGCTTATCCGCTTGTTTTCTCCAACATCGGAGGCGTGCAAGAGAGAGTTTGCACGATGAAACATGTTCAGCAGAGTCAGATTTGCAGGGTTCTGTATGTTTGAAGCATACAATTGGTGTTGAAGTTCCCTTAAATTTAGGTCATACCTTCTTTGCAACATTTCAGAAAAGTCTGACGTGAACCTCAGACTATGTGGGCCCTAGATTGTGACGTTAAAGAGTTTTGTGGTGACGTGAATGTTCTAATATAGTACACACAGTGCCAGTGTCAGTGGCGCTCAAGGGGTAAGTTTCGGTATGTTTTAGCGCAAATCTTAAAAAAAAAAACTTGAAAATATCCGGCGAAAGTCTACACAGCCTTAATGAACCTGGGCGTAAATCTACCCAGTGTGAATGTGTGCTGTTGCTATTTCATCGAGACATTTTGTATTTGAGAAAAATTCAAGCCTTCGTCGATTTATGTTGGGTGGAATCATGTTGTGCAGATTCACGCAGAGTTTATTTAGTTCTAAAAATAAATGGAAAATCAGAGAAACACATTTGCACTGTGCAGATGTTCGCCTTGGTGGATTTGCGCTGAGTACATTTTGGTTAGTAGTGTCAAGCTGGGAAGTTTTATGTCCAAATATAGCGAAATTGACTACATCAGCACCAATGACACTGGTAAAGTTTTGTTTTGGACTGGCTACATACATATTGAGCAACATTTTGCCTGATATAGTGCCGATAAACAGACAGATGTGATTACTTGACTCGAATCAATTAATGTCCTCTTCTTCGACTCGGACATTTTGATTCGAGTCTCGTAATCACATCTGCCTGTTATCGCACTATATCAATGAAAATGCTGCTCAATATAATATAATATCTGAACCTGCGTTCTTTTGTGTTTTCCGACCGTTTAGGAACTAAATACTGACCATGATAGTTCATGAGTGGATCCAGCTGCATAGAAATGCCAAGCTGTTCTGGCACGACGACCCTTCAACTATCAAGGTCGATCTGTGTCCGGTTGCAGTCAGTGTGTCTGTGTTTTAACGTTTGAGATCTTGTCCGTCGACTCCTTCGGTCCAGGTCTGCTCTGGGCTCGCTGTTAGAATAGTAGGACGTACAACGACATTTAGTAACGCGATTACTTATTGCAGTCTTTCGGGACTCGACTGGTTAGAAAATCACCCGCAAAACGTGTGCCCTCAGAGTCTGCTTGCCGTATTTTATACAGTGCGTACACGTAAATATTTTTTTCGGGGAACCCGCAAAACATGTGCCTCGTAACTGAACAGTCTTCTTCTTCCTCGCCCTCTAACGCTCTTATAATTATATGAACAGCCCGGTCTCCTAGTATAATTACCATATGTATGTAATAAAATGTGTACGTAAATACTTCTATAGTTATTTCTCGAACTTCTTGGAAAATCAATTGCAAACTGACGTGTGCCTTATAGTCTGCTTACTTTATGTGATACATTAACCCATTTAACCTCACGGCCGCATTTCAGTCCCAAATTGTGTAGGGTCGGACTGTGTACTAGTTGCAACCGCCGAGTCGACCATGATAATTCAAGGGTAGTGCCAGTGATCAGCTTGGCGCCTGGCGCTTGAATTATCACAGTCGATCCGTCTCCTGCTGAATTACGTTGGGGTTAAATGGGTTAACAACAGTGTAGGACTATGAAAATGAACTCCTCGGCGCGCCACACTCGCCCACTTTCAGCCGTTCGCTAATAACGCAGTCTGGTCTTGAAAGTAACGAGTGTTGCGTCTTGCTGCCTTGATAGCTGATGGCTAGGATACACTGACTTACACTGGTGTTGTACACGTGTAGACCTATAATTATCTTTGTTGAGTTTTTTTTTTTTTTTTTTTTTTTTTTTTTTTTTTAATAGAAATAAAGGCGTGAAACCTATTGCCACAAGAGGCATAGAGACAAGGGTTCATGAGGCTATATGTCTCGTGCAGATGTATTTGACGCGTGTTGAAAGCTGATTATAGGGCAATGATACATGTAGGCCTACATGATTTTTTTTTTACACGTCTTCATTTGATGGCGGAGATGTATGTGAATGAAATGAAACCTCTCAGCAAGAGCCAAACTGAGATTCTCATGAGCCCCTGCCCTGGCGTTGGCCAGCGGTCTCTTCGAAGAGGACAATTTAGTACAGAAAAGAAATGCCAAAATGGTATACTGATGGAATGAGTTAAAGTTTCAATCGGAAAGAAATGTGCATGTATCAAATCGAGATTATCGTTTTGCGTAGATATGTGGCAGGCAGGGGCTTATGAGAATATATATACCTCTTGCAGATGAATGTGACTTGTGTTGATGAAAGTGACTTGCGCTGATAATAATGGCAGTGATACATGTACATGTACATAAGTTTTTTTTTTTTAAAAACCCTTATCATTCGGAATACACCAGTGTGTGAAATACGTTTGACTGTAATAGTTCAAGGGTAGTGCCAGAAAAGCTTAGCGCCTGGTAGGCGCCAAGCTATTCTGGCACCACCCTTGAACTAAAGCCATTGGTCTATATCCTTATCTGTAAGTACTATAATGTAGCTTGCATATGGCAGTGTACAAATTTGAAAGTGTTAGCCTCAGTATGATATGGGTTAATACACGTCTTCATTTGAGGACTGAGATGTAAGTACGTGTAACTGAAATCTGTCTGCAAGAGGTATAGATTCTTATGAATCAAGGCAGGGGCTCATGAGAGTCTGTGCCTCTAGCGCCGATGCCAGGAGTGGAAGCGACTGTTGTTGAAAGCTGATTACATGGCAGTGATACATGTTCATTTTTGTTGTACACTTGTCACTTGAGGACAGAGATGTGTAAGTACATGAAGCTGATGCTGCGGATGCCTAAAATAAGAGGCATCGATTATCATGAGCTCGATCGGGTCATGATAGTTCATCAGTGGTATCAGTGACAGCTGCACATAAGAATCCCAGATTCTCGTGCCGCATATATTTGGCAGGGGCTCATGAGAATCTATGCCGCTTGTAGACTGATTGACGAGCCTTGCTTTGATAGCTGGTTTATGGCAGCCGTGATAACATGTACTGACTTTTTTGTACACGTCTTCATTTGAGGACAGAGATGTTACTGAAGTATGTCGTGAAACTGAAACCAAACGCAGGAGTCATAGCTATAGATTCTTATGTGCCCTAGCCGCGGCAGGGGCTCATGACAGTCTGTGCCTGGCAGACGATGGGGTCTGGATTGATAGCCGAGGGTGGTTTTTGCAAATGTTGCGCGCGTCAGTCTTCATTCAGTAGTTGAGGGTAGAGTCGTGGATGTAAGTAAATGAAACTGAAACCTATCAGCAAGAGGCATAGATTCTTATGGCAAGCAGAGGATTATGAGAATCTATGCCTCTTGCCGATGGAAGGTAGTCAAGCCAAGCATGTACGTGCGCTCATAGTAGCAGCGGCCGTGGGAGATGTATATGTCTGGCCTACATTTTTAGTGATATTGAAAAATTGCTGCTGATATCCGCTTGGTGTACGTAAGCTTATGGATACGTGCAGAGCATCAGTCACTTTGGATTTTATAGTCGAGCGGTGTGTGCTATTCTGGGATTTAAGGTAAGCTTTTACAGATCGGAAAAGTGTGTGTGGTAATGGAGTGTGCTGCCGTGAAAGGACTTATACGTACACATGGTGAAGTATTATGATCCTGCTATGTTTCGGTGTCTAACGTCTGTTTTCAGGCTTGGGGTAAGTATGGCGTAGTGATTTTATTTACTCCGGCAATTTTATGTGATCACAACGCGGCCTTGGAATTACAATGCTATCATTTGTTTGTGGTAGTCCGAGTATACAAGCGATGTGCGCCACGGCGGTCTTGGATTGCTAAACTATGATTTGTTGATACAACGGGTTCTCAATGTTCTCTTGCTGCAAATAAAACTTTTCTTTCCAGTGGGCAGTGAGTAGGCACACGTACCAGGGGTTTTCCACTGCCTTTTGAACGTAACGGAAGGAAATCTCCTGCGTACAAAGGAGAAAAGAGCAGAAAAGTCTTTCATTTTACGACATTCAAACGTCATAATGATTAATCTGAGTCCGCCCTTTTGTCCAGCATCATTGTAAGACATACTAAGAGAATTTATAAAGGATATATTGCGAATTATTAACCCTTTTCTGCCTGGGGTTGGTCGCTTTAACTCATTCTACCCCAACACCGAAATCCCCAAATTTTGCCGTTGTCCTCTGAATTCCGGACCGCGCATTGCAGTGCAGGACACAGATCGACCATGCTAGTTCAAGGGTAATGCCAGAATAGCTTGGCGCCCATAGGCGCCAAGCTATTCTGGCATCACCCTTGAACTATCATGGTCGATCCTTATCTTGCTGTGGTGTGTCTGGGGTAGAATGAGTTAAAGTGGCCCTCTGCTCCATGATGAGCCCCTTGGGACTGCTAACATTTGCTGAACTGATGTTCTCTTGCTTCATTTAAGACTGTTCTTCCCTTCGTTAACCCATGACATCCTAAGACTGATTTTTTTTTTCAAAAATGTGGTTATTGTCCTGTGAAGGCTGCACTACAGATTAGGAGATAGCTCAAACGTTTTGTTTGAAGGGCGGCGCCAGAATCCTTGGAGCCTCATGCGACAAGCTATCATCTGGTACCACCCTTGAACTATCATAGTCAAATTTATTTCAAGTGTTGGGTGTATCAGGATGAAAAGGGTTAAGCAATCGACGTGAGTAGGTACACGCGGCAGACGTTTTCTGAATGCCCTTGCCATTTGTCGGTGGATGTCTACTACGTGCAAAGCAGAACTAAGAAGAGCAGAGAAGTCTTCCATTTTACAACAATGAAGGTTTACCGCGATAAATTAGTCCATTTGTACAGGCATACTAAAAACAATTTATGGAGATTCTCAGATATTTCAAACTATTAATATTGCCCTGCCCAATTAATTTAACCCATTCAGCCCTGATGCACTACAGCAAGAGATGGGTCGACCATGATAATTCAAGGGCAGTGCCAGATTAGCTTGGCGCCTGTCGGCGCCAAGATAATCTGGCATTACCCTTGAATTATCATGGTCGATCCATCTCCTGCAACTGGTGCATAGTCATTAGATGACACCTCCAAATTTTGGGAAATACGACCGTCGGGCTGAATGAGTTAATGAAAATGGTTCACAAATAAATCTGAGCCAAGAAGGCTACTTGGGTGTTACTGGTAGCAACCAAATGAAATCTTAGCACAGAGATATGTTTGTGAACTCCAGAAGTGAAAATAATTATGGATATCATTGTGGAAAACCCAGGAGAGAACATGACAGTTTATGTTCATTGGTATGTCTGTGCCTGTCGCCTAACATTAACATACAACATCATTTTATTGAACCTGTGTTGATAAATTTGCGGGAATGTGTACTTGTATAATTCAGCTAGGAATAAAAGGATCGGTTTTAAGTGCTGTATTAGTGTGGTCTAAAATGAACGCTGCTTGTCTTATCGAGTTGTACTCTACTCGTGTAAAGCGAAAACCACGTGTCTTTAAGAGGCACAGATCCTCATGAGCCCCCGCTTGCGGTGGCTCATGAGGATCTGTATCTCTTCAGATAGGTTGGTGTCTCTTCAGATAGGTTGATGTTCTCAGTGCTGGTCTGCAGGCCGAATGTCAAGGGTACGAAAGCGGCAGCCTGTAGCAGGAACCGTCGCTCGGGAGGAAAAGCGGAGGAAAAAAATCACTGAAATACCAGGGAGCAATCGATTTTCGCGATTGTGTGTGTGTGTGTGTGTGTGTGTGTGTGTGTGTGTGTGTGTGTGTGTGTGTGTGTGTGTGTGTGTGTGTGTGTGTGTGTGTGTGTCCTCAGGCGATTTCTAAGGGAAACGGCAACCAAGCCAACAGTCTTTGCTGTGTAGCTGTCTTGTCTTTAGAAAATCTTCGTGTATGTTTTCATGAACATTGCTGCGACATTCAGTGTTCGTTCCTCCTGAGAGATCCTCGTCATTCACTCGCGTTTTGTCATTTACGATTTCTGTAGGCTGTGCGGTGAGGTCGCAGGTCAAGTTACCCAATATTCCACGGAGTAACACAGGTTTTTAATTCATTTCAGTTGATCGCAACCGTGGGCCGTGTTTTTGACAAACAGGCCGCGCTGTGCGGACAACGGCCAAGTTTTCCACATATGTTCGTCCACGGAGTCGCAAAGATTTGATGTATTCGCAATTCAGTTCATTTGATTTTTGTAAATGCCTTACTCCCATATCGTTTTAACTGTTGTCATGTAGTCTTCGCAGCTGAACTTAAATTCGCCTGCATATGTGCGTGCATGGACATTGCGGCATAAATTCTTATTTATTCATTACATGGGGCAACGCCATTTGCAGCTGTTGATGCGGGGCTCCCGGCCCTGAATGAGTTAATGAGACCAACATGCAAATGAAAACATTCGGATTTTTTTTTTTTTAAAGTTTAACCTGTTTGGAACGTTCACCCTTAAGTCATTAACTCATTCAGCCCGACGCACGCATTTCCCAAATTTTGGAGGTGTCATCTAACGACTATGCCACTGTTGCATGAGATGGATCGACCATGATAATTCAAGGGTAGTGCCAGATTAGCTTGGCGCCGACAGGCGCCAAGCTAATCTGGCACTGCTCTTGAATTATCATGGTCGACTCACCTCCTGCTGTAGAGCGTCGGGGCTGAATGGGTTAATGACCATCATCTAGGTCGGGATGATCTTTAGTGACAGGTTGCACTCTTTGCCACTGAGGACTAAACGGCTTGACAGAGCACCTGTCTTTTAAGACCACTTTTTGTCTACCGTATTAAAAAAAATACGGTAGACTTTGAAATGGGGCTGGGTCAGAGCGCATTCCGGAACATGCACACGACGTTTTTGGCGTGCGGCGCAGAAATTCTGGCAAAGAAGTAACACGATAAAAATGACGTCACGTCTAGCTACGCAAACCTTGCTAGAGAACGTCGATTTGGCGCCAAACGCCGTGTGTGTGTGTGTGTGTGTGTGTGTGTGTGTGTGTGTGTGTGTGTGTGTGTGTGTGTGTGTGTGTGTGTGTGTGTGTGACAGCGACTAGTAGAGCCCGCGTTTTAGGACGGATAAGCTTGAAATTTTAGGATATTGTCCCTAAAAGAATTATCCCGGGAACTTTTAAAAAATGTTTTGATGAAGATGCTCACTGGTGAGAAAATTGTCGTTTCACAAAAACCGGTTGATCCACACTGGAGTCCGTAATTTTTCTTATTTTTACTAGATGTTTTGCGTATAGTTGGATAAAAGGGAGATATTGAATGAGTTCGTTAACCGGCATTGTACCTCTAGAACTTTTTGAGTGATAATTTTTAAAAAGATGTTAAATATATTTTCACGTTTTTGGGATTAATTTCACGAATTATATGGGTTAATCTTAAAACAATTGAATCTTTTTTAAGATAAAGAAAACAATCTTCTCATTAATAATCGCATGATTGTTTAGTATACGGTATTTACATAAGCCTGCAGTTTGTCTCGGCTGTCGGGTACGATTAGGTCAGTTGTGACCTGTATGCCCTAGGTGTAAAAATCAGTTTTCTGCACCACTTTTTAGGAGTCATTTTCAAAACAGCTAACATACCTTTAATTTTTCTTGTACGAAAAAAAGCTATCTTCTCATTAATACCCGCTTGATTTTTCATAAACAGTTTTTGCATAAGCCTGCTATTAAGTGTCCCGGCCCTGGGGTAGGATTAGGTCAAATTGTGACCTGTAAGCTCTAGGAATGAAAATCAGCAAGAAAATTGCAAAGTTGATCCTCTGATACGTCAAAATAATGTTAGTACTGCGATGGTGACGTATAACATCGAGTCGTCACTATGAACGCCGTGGGGCTAATGATGCCCTGACGTGAAGCTTGAAGTGACATCATTTCGCTGCTTGTGCTGTTATTCTTCTTCAGAATAGCTATGCTACGCCAGACCACAGAGCTTTCGAATGGCGGGAATCGCAGTGTGCTCGTCTTTATTTATGTGTGCCAGTGTGTGTGGATCGGAGTGTGGGTTAGAGTAGTAGATGGATTCCTGTCGCTACACCAGCCCACAGAGCGTACTAATGGCGGGAAGCGCTCTGCGTCCTTTACTTGTGTGCGCCGACGTGTGTGTTGATCAGAGGTTGGCTTAAAGAGGAGGGAAATGGATCAGCATTATAAACCTAAACATATGAACAAGTCTGAATGTTCCTAAAAGATAAACGCATCAGGTCTCCAAACAATACGGTAGACTTTGGGATGAAATCCTCATCTTGTTTCTTACAAATAAAAAAGGTTGCTGAGAGCAGATTCTGCTTTCGTTAGTTCCTGTGGTGCCGTCAGGCCGAGTGGACCTGTTTGTGACACAACAAGTTGAGTGCCAGTTGATGCAGATTGCGAAACTGCTGGGGCTCTTGGGGATCTATATCTCTTGCAGTTAGTTGGTGTTCACATTTTTTTCGGCACTGAGCGGGGAAAGCTACGGGTACCAGTAAGACCTAACCAGTAAGACCTATTCGTGGGTTTCTGGTTTAATATCGGATCTTCCGAATTCTCGGGATGAAACGAAGAAAATGTAGAAAATTCTGATTTTTGTTGATTGTTTATCTGAACTTATTTATGCTGCTCTGTGATTATGGTCCCAGCGGTACCAAGCTGGAAGCTTTAAAATCACATACCGTCGAGCAGCTATTAAACCTTTGGCTGTCGGTAGCGATTTTTGTCGCGATGATTCCTGCAGGAGTCATGGAGACAAAAACGCTGCCGACAGAGGGCTAAAAACAAGATGGGATGAACCATAACCCACAAAGTCCCTTCTATATGAGAGCTGTCCTCGCTGTCAATGGTCTCTACCTTTTGTCTTTGACCTGATTTTGGTGTTGAATTATCTCCTATTGAAAAAGTCTCGCAGATCTGCCAATTCGTCAGTAAGGGGCGCAGGACATACGCGTCATTGATTTGTCAAACGTCATTTGTCATGACGTAAGTTTTAGTTTTTACGTAATTTTATATTTTATTTGATATGAGTTTCACTTTCGCTTCATAGGCTTGAGAAAATGGTGACAAAACTAGAACTTCACGGTACAAATTCAGTCTTGCTATAATTTGTGTGAAAGCAGGTTGACTTTACATGATATTCTAAGTACGGGTCACCTGCATGCTCTTCTGAAAGCACGTCGATGTGTGTGTGCGTGTTAGTGCGTGCGTGCGTGCGCGCGCGCTCCAAACATCTCCAAGAGGCACAGATCCTCATGCGCCTGGAGGGCTCATGAGGATCTATTCCTCCTGGAGATGCGCGCATGTTTGTGAGAGAGAGAGAGAGCGGAGAGAGCCGCGCGCGAGAGAGAGAATGACGTCATATTTAGAGTATTATGTCAGTGTCTGCGTGGTGATGGAGTTGCCGCGGCCTCTTTTACGTCACCGCCACTGTCTGACTTTCTCTAGAAGTAAAGTTTTTTTTTTACTGTTTTACTCATGGATACTACATTAGAGAAGTTGAAAGGATACAAAGCTGGCTAACAAACTCATCCAATGTCTTTCTCCAAACTAGCAATATGCAAAAGTTCTAGTAAATATGACAAAAATTACGGACTCTAATCTGGGTCAACCGACTTCGTATTAACGGTTGTTTATGTCTTCAATGAGACATTCAATTACAATATGCTCGGAGACTCTCTTAGCCACCCACTTAAGAAAGTATTTCGCCAAGTTTCAAGCTTGTGTGTACAGAAATATCGGAGATTCTCTTGTTTACATACATACGCACACACATGCATACTTGCATACGCACATACATACATACATACATACATACGGCGCCAAATGTACGTTCAGCAGCGAGGTTAGTGTAACTAGACATGACGTAATTTTTATCTTGTTACTTCAATTGTTAGAAATTAGCCTGCCCGCCTTTGACATCATGGACATGCTCAGTATTAAATCACCACCGCGACCCGTCCTAAAAAGTCCCTTCTATAAATAGAAGGGACTTAATAAGGGCATGACTGTGTAATAAGTTACAACCATTTGATGTCCATGGACGACTCTTTTAGTTTGCACCTCGTGGTGTCTGGATTGTTTTAAGATGTTCGTTTCTTGACTTGGGGGGGGGGAGGGGGGGGCGGGGATTACGTTAGTTGCAGTTCTTTCCTCAACTATCGTATGTGCCATATACATCTCGAAGCAAGTCATCTGAGACTCGAAGCAAGTCATCTGAGACTCGAAGCAAGTCATCTGAGACTCGAAGCAAGTCATCTGAGACTCGAAGCAAGTCATCTGAGACTCGAAGCAAGTCATCTGAGACTCGAAACCAGTCATCTGAGACTCGTAGCAAGTCATCTTCGCCGGCTTGGTACCAATTTTGAAGTTCTGAATGTTCTTGGGCGACGTTTGTTGCAGTTCGTGACTGGACTGTCCCTGGTGCCATACTGTGGTTTCTGGCGACTCCACTGAAGTCGTCGAAGGTCCATTTTGGTAGCGATGCAGACCTCGTCGTCTTGGTGCCAATATTTTTGGCATTCATTCTTTGACAACCGGGACCATATTTCTTGCGTGCTATTTGCTTCTTTTGTGTCCCCAGTGCAGCCAGTATTTTTGTCGACTCTAATGAAGTCATCATTTGGCGACACGGACCATGCCAGTTTAGTGTCAATACTGAGTGAGGTTTCGTTTGCCACGAACGACTACCGGCAACAAACGAGAGCGAAATGTACCATAAGCGTAGACACGGAACACTCGAAACATCTCCCAAGGGGCATAGGTCGTCATGAGCCCTCCGGGTTCATGAGGACCTATGCTCCTTGCGAGATGTTTCGAGTGTTGTCTATGCTTGCGGTACAATTATCCGCCGTGATTTCGCTCTCGTTCGTTGTTGAGTGTCGTTCGTGGCAAATGAAAACTCACTAGTATTTTTAGCTGTGTGCCGTACTTCTTGCAGTCCGTTTTACCATACTGTCCAGTTTGTTGTATTTCCGCGACTCTTGATGAAGTCATCCCAGTTCCCTTTGCCGACAGAGATCTGACCGGCGGCACGGTCTTCAGGGGCGGCGCCGGAGAGCCTAATTTAATTTCTGGAAATAGACGTGCGGCCGTCTGCGGCTGTAGTTTACAGTCGATTCGCTTCCAGAAGTGTGTGCCAGTCTGTGATTTTGGATCTTACGGCCTATGGATCCCAAGATCGAAAATCACAGACCGGTACCGAGATGGTTTACATTTTCGAGTCTGCCAAGCAAAGAATTGGTAGCAATCTGGAATTAACTAATTTGCTGCTAGCGGTAAGATGCGAATCAGTGGTTTAGGAGTGACCGCTAGGGTTGTGGCAGGGGCGACAAGCTTATCACTGAGGCACTGCCGCACCTGAGCTGTCACAGTCAGTCCACCTTATGCAGCTGGAATGGACGTGAAAATGTTTATGTCTGGATTTTGTGATTTTGGTGCCGGGGACCAGGTCGGTGTGTGCGTCAGGTCTCCGGTCGTCACCGACACTGGTTGTCTCCCTCGATTCGCTGTGCTGATAAACGCAGCGAATCGAGGAAGACACCCAATGTGGTCACCCATCTGTCGCCACCGTCTACATATAAATATAGGGCCGGGTTACTAATGATGTCGCCAGTGTCTCAGCGCTAGCATCGATACCATTGGCTATAAGCCACTATCAGCACAGCTTTTTTAGTTGGATCGACGGTGGTAGCTGAAGGTAGTGCTTGACTGATCAACTTGAGCCTAACGCTACTCAGTCTTCTCAGTCCTGTTTGCACGGCGCCTAGCGGCAATGACGATTCTTAAGATGTGATCGAACCATCAGTTTAGCTCTGGACGTGACTGAAGAGGTGAGTTTTGGGGAACGGAGGACAGAGTCCTATGCGTCTTCACGTAGTTCGGATTTCTGGCGGCCTTCGTGCTGGCTGCTCGGCACTGCGACAGACTTTGAGTTTTGGGGAGCAGAGTGGTGTTTAATCCTTGAGATCAGTGGAACCTCACGGTTTGTTCTAGATCTTAATTCGGCAAGTCTTACCTGTTGATCGTGCCGACGGATACAATCGCTTGTTATGTTCTCATAAAATGCCAGAATCCAGACCAACTAAAAAGGTGGTGCAAAGAAATGCCCAATATAGAAATAAACACTCTTAGAAAGGACAAGTTCACACACAGTTGTGTTGTACTTGGTCTATCTAAGCGTGTTTCTTTCAGTGTTTGGAATTTTTTCCACAGGCGGCCAGTCTGCATAGACTTGTAGCCTAAGTTCAGCCATTCAGTCTTGCTGCAGCGGCTTTGGTTTAAAAAAAGAAGAAAAAAAGTACAGTATATCGGTTTTTATTTTTGTTATCGCCGTATCATTGACTTTCACCATTGCAGATAACGGGTTGCCTCTGTGATACAAATGGGAAACTGGTTGATCTGATCTGACTTAACCCCTTAGCTGCCGGGGCAAAGCGAACGCGACACACCAGCAAGAGACATAAACCGTCATTTGTTTAATTTTTATTTTTATTTTTTTGCGCCCCTGAGCATGCTGATAGCATGGAGTGGATGCGCATTACAAGTGGATATCACTGATCATCATCATGAGCCCCCGCAGTCGCTCCTTAGGATTTTATCGACAGTGTCTATTGTTAGTCCTATTTTTTTCACGCCTATTTTGGTCACATGTACATCAATGTTCTCAGTACAAATACCGGTCAGTGTGCAGTCGTGTCAGACGCGCAATTCGTGATCACCGGTAGGGTGAAGGTATCAATGCAACGCATGGTATCAATTTGTCCTCGACAGATTGCCAGTCTGCAGAGACTGTATCGGAGGTGCGGACGGCGTGCCAGGGCAGAAAGCGCTGTGACCTGCAGGCTACGGAAGCGACGTTTGGAAACCCTTGCTCTGCCGGCATCAACAAGTACCTCACCGTCACTTACACTTGTGGTGAGTCTTTAACTCATTCGAGACGTCCGACTCCGGATACGCGGCTTATGCCGCGTATCCGGAGGCGGCACGTCTCGATTGAGTTAACCCATTTAACGCCAAAGCCGCATTTCTGGAGGTGTCGCCTACCAACTATGTACCAGCTGCAGGAAACCTATCGACCATGATAGTTGAAGGGTAGTGCCATAATCTGACACTACCCTTGAATTATCATGTCGTTCATTCTACTCCTGTAGAGCGTCGGGGCTGAATGGGTTAATTTACCTGTTGACGTAACATGCATTGTTTTGGTTCATGGCACATTATTATTTTCAACCCTTTCAGTAGAGTAGGAAGATATTTTTCATTGGGTTAACGGGGAGGGGTGGGACTCGGGCTCAGCGTGCTTAACATGTTAATTTTCAGCATACCAAAAATCAAACAACGGCGGAGGCGGGGAGTAAGGGAGGGGGTTGGGGGGGGGGGGAGTAGGCGGGCGACAGTGCAACCTGTGTGACAGCAACAGTCCAACTTTTATTACATCAGACGGGACAGGATGACATTTTAAAAACTGAAAACAATATTTATTGTTTACATTTTTTTAATGATGACTTTTTTCTCAATTTAAGTGCCAAAGAAGATCTTGAAGGCGTTACGGAGACACAGAGGCCGAGCTGGCAGAAAAAGAAAGAAAGACAGAAAAAAGAAGAAGTATCAAGATCTGACCACGTCATATGAGCAAAACGCTGGAACTACCAGTCCCAATCAAGCCTTGTCGGAATCACAGTCTACGGAAGTATTGCATACGCCTCACAAGAAAACACCAAGTGGTAATTCACTTTTTATTAGCTACATTTAGCCCCGACACTCTACAGAAGGAGATAGGATCGCCCATGATAATTCAAGGATAGTGTCAGATTAGCTTGGCGCCATCAGGCGCCAAGCTAATCTGGCACTACCCTTGAATCATGGTCAGTCCATCTCCTGCAACTGGTACGTAGTCGTTAGGTGTCACCTCCAAAATTTGGGAAATGTGGCTTTGGCCTTGTGCATGCGGATACCGGTTCAAGATACCGGTTTTATGGTGATGGTACTGTTCACAGTCCTGGTGATTGCGTGTGCATAGGGGTTAAAACAGATTCTTCTCCTCTGTTTTTCCAGTTTTAAATGATAACAAAAATGCTATCACGCTGTACATTAACAGTGTCAGTAGCGGTGTTTCCTGAAGGAATCATGACAAAAACCACTACTGACAGTCAAATGGGTTAAGACTACTTACGCCTGTCACCCCTACCCGGGTATAGGCCGTCGACAAGAGACCTCCAGCGACTCCTGTCCTGTGCTTCTCCTTCGATTTTACTCCAGGTGGTTCCCAGTCTCTTGATGTCTGCTTGGAGGTCTCGACGCCAGGAGTTTCTTGGCCTACCTCTTTTCCTCTTTCCCTGCGGGTTCCATGACAATGCCTGCCTAGTGTTACTGGAAGCTGGCTTTCTCAGACTGTGACCAATCCATCCCCATCTTCTTCGCCCAATTTCATTCTCTGCTGTTATCTGCTCTGTTCTCTCCCAGAGTCTGACGTTGCTGATCTTCTCTGGCCAGTGGATTTTCAAAATTCTTCTAAGGCAACTGTTTATGAAGATCTGTTGACAGGGGTTTTTGTCAATCTCCAAGTCTCTGCTCCATATAGGAGAACTGCTTTTACGTTGGAGTTGAAAATCCGGACTTTGGTGTGTTGTGACAGCTCTCTGGAACTCCACACTTTTTTCAACTGGAGAAAGGCTGCTCTGGCTTTACCGATTCATGCTCTGACATCTGCATCAGTGCCGCCATTTTTGTCTATGATGCTCCCGAGATAGGTGAAGGACTCCACCTCCTCCAACGGGGTGCCAGCAAGCAAGACTGGTTCTTCCCTGGTTGCGTTCAGCCTCATTGTCTTTGTTTTCTGTTTGTGGATGGTGAGGCCCACTTGGGACGAGATGTCAGCAAGCCTCGTGGTCTTGTCCTGCATTTGTTGATGAGTGTGGGACAGTAATGCCAAGTCATCTGCAAAATCGAGGTCGTCAAGCTGTGTCCACAGTGTCCACTGTATTCCGCTTCTTCTCTGCTCTGTGGTCCTCTTCATGACCCAGTCTATGGCCAGTAGGAAGAGGAACGGAGACAGCAGACACCCCTGCCTGACACCGGTTCTGAACTGGAGCTCCCTGGTGAACTGCCCTTCGTGGATCACGCGACATGTCATGCCATCGTAGCTGCTCTTGATCAGGCGGACGAGCTTTGTGGGTACACCGTAGTGTCGTAGGAGTTTCCACAGAGTCTCTCGGTCCACGCTGTCAAATGCTTTCTCGTAATCCACAAAGTTGACGTACAGCGGGGAGCTCCACTCCAGAGACTGTTCCACGATGATGCGGAGAGTGGCGATCTGGTCTGTACATGATCGGTTTTTCCTGAATCCTGCTTGCTGGTCTCTCAGCTGGGGGTCAACGGAGCTCTTCATTCTCTCCAGGATGATCCTGTTGAAGACCTTTCCTGGTACTGACAGCAAGGTGATTCCTCTGTAATTGGAACACTTGCTGAGGTCACCTTTCTTGGGAAGCTTGATTAGGTACCCCTCCTTCCAGTCCGCCGGCATCACCTCCTCTTCCCAGATCTTTCCGAACAGTGGGTACAGCATCTCTACTGTTGTCTCTAGGTCTGCTTTCAGAGACTCTGCTGGGATGCCATCTGGCCCTGCTGCTTTGCCGTTCTTCAAAAATGCCACTGCTCTTCTGATCTCTTCCCGGCTGGGTCTGTCACAGCTGATGGGTAGGTCGGTCTCTGCTGGCTGGATGTCTTGGGGGTCGGGTGGGGTGGGTCTGTTCAGTAACTCTTCAAAATACTCGGCCCATCTGTCGAGTTGGTCTGCTCTGTCTGCAATAGGCTTGCCTTCTTTGTCTTTTACTGGTCTTTCTGTATGGCCATACTTGCCCGACAATCTTCTGGTAATGTCGTAGAGCTGTTTCATGTTACCGCTGCCTGCTGTCTTTTCTGCCTCTGCTGCCAGGCTGTCTGTGTAGGCCATCTTGTCTGCCCTGATACTCCTCTTCACCTCGCGGTTGGCTTCCGAGTATTCCTCCTGTGCCCTTGCTTTGGCTGCTCTCATGCGACTGTTGTTGACAACTGCTTTCTTCTGCTTCCTCACTTATATCTTCTTCAAGGTCTGTGCCGACAGCCAGTCCTTGTGGTGGTGTTTCCTGAACCCTACAGTGTCTTTGCAGGTTGAGTTCAGCGCCTCTCTAACTGCCTTCCACTGCTGCTCTGTGGTGACCGCCTCCTCTTCATTTACTAGCTCCTGTAGCGCTTGAAACCGGTTGGACAGCACCAGTCTGAACTCTTCTCTCACTCCAGTCTCTCTCAGGAGGCCTACATTATAGCGCTGTCTTCTTGTCTCTGTGCGGCTTTTCTTTAACTTGAGCTTTATTCTTAAGGTGAGCAGATGGTGGTCTGAGGCGACATCTGCTCCCCTCCTCACTCGAACATCTTGAAGGGATCTTCTAAATTTCTTGCTAATGCAGATATGGTCTATTTGGTTCTCTGTAGTATGGTCAGGTGAGACCCACGTTGCTTTGTGTATTCTTCTGTGTGGGAAGATGCTGCCTCTAATGACAAGTCTGTTTAGAGCACAAAAATCTACGAACCTCTCCCCGTTCTCACTCATCTCCCCTAGTCCCTGTCTCCCCATCACCTCTTCGTATCCGGTGTTGTCCTCCCCAATTTTGGCATTAAAATCGCCCATGACGATGGTGATGTCTCTCTCCGCACATTTGTCCACGGCACTCTGGAGTCGGTCATAGAACTCTTGTTTCTCTTCTTCCTCACTATCATTAGTGGGCGCGTAACACTGGATGACGTTCAGCTTGATCTTTTTCTTGGTTCTAAAGGCTGCTGTGATAATTCTTGGCCCAAGAGGTTCCCAGCCCATCAGTGCTCTCTGTGCCACTGGTGACAGCATGAATGCTACTCCTTCTGTATGGGTCACTCTGAATACAGAATCATCTCCCCACTTAACAGCCTTTTCTGGCCAGACTGCGTCCATCTGGCTTCACTGATACCTAGCAGGGAAAGGTTGTACTTTTGCATTTCCGCTGCTATCTGGGCGGCCTTGCCGCTCTGGTACATGGTCTTGACGTTCCATGTGCCCATGGTTGTGTCCATGGATAGAGAGAGGCGGCTCGGTCCTGTGGCTTCCGAAGACTTCCGGCTTTCACCACAGGACGTCATAAATCTTCTGGTAGAAGAACCTTCCTCCTCCAGGAAAGGAATTACTGTTTGTCTTTTCGTCGGCGTTTTTGTAGCTATTTCCTTTTTTGCAAGGTGGGGAAGCTACCCCCACACCCAACCCCCTTACTAGGAGGACCAGGGGTTTTCTGTTGGGGTCACACCTTCCCTTAGACCATGTTGGTTCACGGCACCTTATTTCATTCGGTGCACCCCTCTCGCAAGGGAACCCCTATCCACCACCCAGGGACGCGCCTCAACGCCATATGGTCCCAGCGTGAGGGGGTTAAGACTATCATGATGTATTTGTCTGCAGCCAATGTATTTTGTAAATGTCACAAATTTAGAACTGTCTACTGTAAACAGACCATTCTATATTGAAATTACAACAGAACCTGTTTTGAGCGACCACCCTTATGAGAGATCACCTGTTATTAAAGACTATCATTTATGTAGCTGTGACTGTGGCTGTAGCCACCTAAATGATGGTCTTTAATGACAGGTGACACTTTCGCCCTTGAAGACGTCTCTTGAGAGAGCACGTCTTTTAAAACCACTATTCTATAGTGAAAAATGTGATTGCTCAAAACAGGTTCTACTGTATCCACATTACAGGTACACATAATGCATGTGTTGTAATTAAGTCAGTTCTTCATCTTTATAACTGTACTGACAGAGTATATAGAGCTCTTGTGTCTTGTTTGGGGAACACTGTATGTTGTTCTTGGCTAGAAATGCACCTGCTTTTCATTAAAGAAAATTCATGGTCTACTGAAGAAAGAAGGAAAACTTGGGATCGAGCCAAATTCTGTAAGATCATGGTTTAAACTGGTGATAATTATTCCTGGCTAATGAGCTGCTGCGGTTGAGTTATTTATTGTGGCAGTTCCTAAGGTTTAAACTTACTCAGGATGTGCTGCATCCAGATACACAGCTTCATGCCGCGTATCTGGATGCAGCATGTCAAATGAGTTAACTCATTTATGTCTGAAATGCCACATCAGAAGATTGAATGGCCATGTTAGTTCAAGGGTAGTGCAAGATTAGCTTAGCACCTAGGGAGGCACCAAAAACACCCCACCAAAAACACCCTTCAGACTTCAGACTAAGCTTTCACTTCATGTGAACTATCATGGTTAACCTCATTAAATTTTATCTCAAGTAAACTTTGCTTATAACAAGGTCGGATTTAGCTGCACAAGTCAGATATAAGAACACCTTTCAGAGGTTTCAACTGCACTCTGTATGGACTTAAGTCACTTTGCTTATAACAACTAATACAACAACAGACAAAGTTTGGACCTCTGACGTTTTGTCACATGTATATCCAAAAGTAGTTTTTAGATGACACCTTACAGCTTGGCAATTCTGTGCTTAAATTCTTCAGCTTGAAACTGAAACGTTGAGACCTAAGGTTGAAAATCTATAATTTTGAAGTTGCCATCTGTAGACTGAATTATTGTTGAGGAAACGTACTGTCCATCATAGTTCAAGGGTTGTGCCAGAACAGCTTGGCCCCTGTAGGCGCCAAGCTGTTCTGGCACCACCCTTGAACTGTCATGGTTGGTCGATAGCCTGTTGTACTGTGGTAGGTCTGAAACAATCATTCTTCTCCTTCGTCATTCAAATTTGCTGATCACGTGGATTGGATCATGACCTCTTCTCTTGTTTGCAGACAGAGGACAGATCCTAGAAGGACAAGTGTCAACACAGCCGCATCCCAGAGGCAGTCGCCCATCGCTATCATCCTCCAATATCACACCCAGCCCCCACCATCCAGTGAAAGGCAGCAAAGACACATATCCGCCACTTAACACAGACAATTACCCACACTCTGGTTCATCATTGGGCGAATCATCAGAAACAGACAATTCGCCCCATCACAGACCCTCTCCAGAGAGGGACAGTTTATACCCAGACAGACCCTCATCAGGGAGAGAGGGTGCATCTGGAAAAGACGATTCATATCCACACAGACCACCATCAGGCACAGACACATCATTGTCCCCTTACCGACCCTCATTGGAAAGAGAAAGTTCATCCCCCAACAGACCCTCATCAGGGAGGGACAGTTCATTAGAAACAGACAATTTGTCCCCTTACAGACCCTCAGCAGACTCAGACAGTTCATCTCCACAGTGGAATGATCAAAGCAGATATTCGCCCGCTGGTGAAAGGATTGCACCAGGTAGAGATCGGCCTGGTTACAGTGTAGACGGACCTGCGGGAGGTTTGTCGGACTTGAGCGCTTCATCAGGAGCTTCTGATGCGAGTAGGCCATCTGGAGGCTCTGGTGTGAATAGACCAGCTGGGGGCTCTGTTGTGCATAGACCCACTGGAGGTACGATTTTGAACAAGCCTTCAGGGGGTTTCGAAGTAGACTGGTCTTCAGGGTTCTACCCAGAAAGAACAATGTCCACACTTGCACCCGGCTTAGATCCGGGCCTCTCTCCGGGTCCTACTGGTGATCCGCTGGATTCTGTGAAGGACCCGAGCGTGGGATCAGCCAGTGGGACAAACTTGACAGTGTTGTGTGTGAATCATACTGTGCCATCGGTGGTGAGGACCGTCAGCAGTCACGGGGAGGTGCCAGTGGGCATCATCAAGGACTGGTTCAGCGCTCTGCGCTTTGTACAAAGTAGGTGTGACTTCACAGTTAGCAAAAGGTTCTCAGGCCGGGCCAGCTTTGCTGGACACTAAACCCTATTTACATGAGATGTGGTAGGCAAGACCAGTTTCACTTTACACTTTATTCAACTAGAAGAAGGTGCAATGCAAAATGTGATCGGTCTTATGTGTGTGAGAGTTGGTCGGTAAGACCAATCACATTTTGTGTTGCACCTTGTTCTGGTCAGAAGAAGGTGTCATGCAAAGTGTGACTGGTCTTAGGCCTGACACTATACTCCATTTGTATGAGATGTGGTCAGCAAGACCAAAATCACATTTTGCATCGCACCTTCGTAATTGCATGTTTAGTCAAAAGAAGGTGAAACGCACAGTGTGATTCAGAAGGTGCCACAGGAAATGTGTTTGGTCTTGCTGAAAACATCTCCTGCAAACAGGGTTTACTGTCCATCCTTGTATAGTTCTGATGCATTTATTTAGAATTTGCTTTGTTTCTTCATTTTGTTTTTGTGTTGTCTCTGGCTTTTTCATATGAACTTTTGTTGTAAGTATAATCTGAGATTTATTATTAACTATACACCTATGTATTCTGCTACTCCAGTCAAGATCTGCTAAAAAGAGATCAAGCTAAATGAAGTGAATTTAAAGGAGGAAGTTGAGTGAAAAAGGTGAACTACTATTGTCCTTGTTGCAGCAGTTTGTCCAAGATTATTCTACTCGCTATATTTCAGTCTGTCTAGACATCAAGTGAGACTGTTTTCTTTCATTTCTTTTCAGTACATCAAGAGAAGGCCATTCTTTACATGGTGGTGGGAGTCTGCTTTGGACTCATCATGCTGCTTCTCGTTGTTCTTGGACGTGTCTGCGTGCAACTCAAACGCAACTCTCACGCCAAACTGGACATTTCTGAGCCGACGCACAGCCGAAATGTCAGTCGTGTTAACCACACGGGGCTAGACACCCCCATGTTGGACCACTCAGACTCTATAGACCGTATTGAAGTTGTTAGATTCGAACCAAGAGGGACGATGCGTTCTGGATACCACAGTGCTTTGCACAGTGACTCAGGGGATAGGAGTTTGTGTAACTATTATGGGTGAAGAAGTCGTGGTCATAGCTGGTCAGATTTATATTATATTACTACGGGTGATACCAGTTCGTTCAAACTGCCAGTCGTGTTAGATGCTTGCAGTTGTAGTATGACCCCTTACTGTTTGCAGGAGTACTCCCTAGATAGACATACCTGGGGAGTACATAGCAAATACGCTTCTATTTAAATGAGATGCTTAGCATGTCATTTGAATAAAAGTGTACTTGTGGCGTACTCCCCGAGTGGGTCTGTCAGTGGGGGTACTCTCACAAACGGTGCAGGGCAGCTGTACTATTATATGAATGTAAACGTTCAGTCGCTCAAATCACGAATCTTGATGCTTGTGTTTGAGTATTCTGAGTGTCTAGTCAAAGGAAACAGTGATGACAGCATTTGAACTGACAATAGCATTTAAAGGGTCAGCTTCGCTATATTTAGGCATAAATCTACCGAATCTACCCAGTGTGAATCCAATCAAGGGTGAGTCTACGAGGGCAAATTAGAGCTACCGTAATATTCACTTAACCCCTTAACTGCAGGGGCAAAGTGAGCGCTACCCATCTGCAAGAGACATAAATCCTCATGAGCCCCCGCAGATGAGGATTTATGTCTCTTGTTCCACCAGGAATTCTCAGGTGGGTTGACACCAGAATCAGTTTACGCTTATCGGTAGTATGATTACGCTGGGGTAAATGTGCATGAAGTAGATATATACATTTACCAGTACATATAGATGGCATAATGGCAACAGTTTTCAGGTTAAATTCAGGTCTTGGCAGATTTTCCACGGATGGATTCACATGCTGTACTTTTAACCAGGATATAGAGGAACGTTGACCCTTTCAGCACTACAGTGGCTGTAATCTAGTCTGAGTGTTACATGGTGCCAGACATTGCAGGACAGAGAGCAGGGAGTGATACAACGCCAATGGACAGACTGCCAATATGTGTTTGGTCTTCTTTTGGACCTTACACCTGTACAACGCATGGTTCAAAATCACAGACCAGTACACATGGAGAGGAACTACAATAATTTTTAACCCATTCAGCCCTGACACTCTGTTGCAGGAAATGGGTCAACCATTATTAATTCAAGAGTAGTGCCAGAATAGCTTGGCGCCTATCGGCGCCAAGCTAATCAGGCACTGCCCTTGAATTGTCATGGTCGATCCATCTCCAGCAACAGGTGCAGTCATTAGATGACGCCTCCAAAATTTGGGAAATACGTGCGCTGGGCTAAATGAGTTAAAATACCATAGAACCTGTATTTTGAGTGAGGAAAAAGATGATCTTGAAAGACAAGTGACAAGGGCAAAAAGTGTCACCTGTCACTAAAGACCATCATTTAGGTTGCTACAGTCATCTGAATGAAGGTCTTTACCAACAGGTGACCTTTTATGAAGGTGGTCGCTCAAAACAGGTTCTGCTGTCCAGCAGTTAATTAATGCATGTACTGTATCAGCTTTGAATGTGAAAGAGTTAATGTACAGGCATGTGCAGGAAAGTGTTTACAGACTGCAATTTGGTGCAGCAGAATCTGTTTTGAGTGACCCCCCTTTATATGAGATCACCTGTCATTAAAAACCATCATCTAGGTGGTCTTTAGTGCCAAGGAAACTTCTTGCCCTTCAAGACTTCTCCTGAGAGAGCACCTGCCTTTAAAGACCACTTTTTTCTTGCCTAAATTGTGGTTCATCAAAACGGGTTTTACTGTAATACAGTTCTCATGAATATGCTGTCGCTGTGTCTGAGGAACATGATCAAATCTGGTTGACATGCACCTTAACCCATATCATACTGAGGCTAAAAGCTTCAAATTTGTACACTGCCATATGCAAGCTACATATAAAAAATCTAGACCAAAAAGGTGACTGCCAAGCATGTAATATGCAAAGAAGTACCCAACGGAGAAAGAAACACGCTTAGAAAAGACGGGTACAACACAATTTATTAATATTTCGGGTAAATACCCTTTGTCAAAATAGACAAACAAACAAAGAGATTAGCCGCTACTTATCTTCATTGGCAAAAGGAATGTGGCAACACTTTTGCCAATGAAGATAAGTAGCGGCTAATCTCTCTGTTTGTTTGTTTGTCTATTTTGACAAAGGGTATTTACCCGAAATATTAATAAATTGTGTTGTACCCGTCTTTTCTAAGCGTGTTTCTTTCTCCGTTGGGTACTTCTAAGCTACGTATAGTACTTACAGATAAGGATACAGACTAATGGCTTTAGTTCAAGGTTGGTGCCAGAATAGCTTGGCGCCTCTTTCTGGCACACCCTTGAACTATTTTAGTCAAACTTATTTCACACACTGGTGTATTCCGAATGATAAGGGTTAAAGGTGTATACAGCAGACGTGATGTATGTTGGTCTATGATTTGGGATCGAGCATACTACTGCAGCAAGGCCCAAAGTCTCAGATTTGCACATGTAGTTTGCAGTTTGACAATGATGAGAATGGAGTGCATAATGAAGTTACAAGGAAGGATTTCAAAAAGGTGCGACTTGCATTCATACAAGGAAAGGATTTACATGTACAAAGATTATGTGTGACTGATTGATACAGAGAGTCAGACAGTGATGATCAGAACACAGCAGAACCTGTCTGGAGTGACCACCTTTATGAGAGATCACCTGTCATTAAAGACCATCTTTCAGATGGCTGGAACTGCCTGAGTGATGATCTTTAGTGACAGGTGACACTTTTTGCCCTTCAGGACTTCTCTTGAGTAAGTAACTGTCTTTTCAGACCCTTTTTTTCTTGCAAAAAGGTGATGGTTGCTGGTTCTGCTGTGTTCAATGAAATCATTTCTACTGGTATTAGGCAGTACATTTCAAAGCGCAATGAGTAAGTTTGATGCATTCATGTCTGGTATTTCGCATCCCTTGGCTACCAAGCTGCCAGCATTTTGTTTTGTTGTATGAAAGTAAAAGTTGACATTGACGAAAGATACGGGTTGTACGCACGATATGTCACATATTGAGGGCAGTGAAAGATAGGGCAAAGGTTGCAAGTAAATGACATTGTACAATATTGCATTGTACTACAAATGCATTTTTCATGTCTGTGTTATGTCCTCACCATTTATGTCATTTTGTTGAGTTACTTCATTTGAGTTACTTCATTGTCCAACCACTCCCTCAAACTCCACTTTATACCCCTTGTGCATGTAGCCATTGGTAGAGAAAGAAGTACCATTGGCTGAATGCACAATGTGGTTAACCCGTTGGCTGTTGGTAACACTAACAGTTTTTGTGGCAATGATTCCTGCAGGATCATTGCCACAAAACCCACTAACAACAGCCAATCAGTTAACCGGTTGTTCTGGTGCAACATGCATAGCAGATGGGTTGCACAGGAACAACTGGTAAATGCCTTAAACCCCAGTACTTACAAGCCATAACATAGGTTGTGAAAATTCTACTTTTCTAAATCATGGGAAATTGTATTACTGGTATTTTGCACGTGTAGAGTAGCATACCACCACCTGATTACGTCATGGCACAATTTCTCCTCTGAGCGTGTTCCCATACTGTAGCATACTGCTATGCACAAGAAATGTGACATTTTTGGAATCATCAGAAACACTGAAGCATTTCCAATGATTCCAGAAATGTTGCACCTCTTTTGCTCATCAGTATACAAAGAGACCACTGTTTCCTTCCAATCAATCCCCAGCCCTGCCAACCACTGTCTCTAAATAGTCTTCCCATTGTGTGTGCGTGTGTGTGCACTTGCAACACACAAAATCTGAAGGGTTTAGCCTGGTAAGAAAAAGGTCCTTAGGCAGACATCAGATGTAGGTGACCCAGGCACACCTGTGCATGGGCCAGCTGGGGCTGGCTGTGGCCCAAGGGACTTTAGCTTACAGGGAGGTGTCCTGACTGTTAATGGCAAATCTTTTGGAACCTTTAAAGCATAATGTCAGCGTGTTTTTGTTGTTGTTGTTGTTTTTGTTACAGCCTTTGCCACTGAAAACTGACTGGTCTAAACTCTTTTAGAACTTTTGTTTTTTTGCATTTCTCGCATTTACATGTTGAGCATTTTTCTGTACATTGAGTGTACTTTTTGTTAGTTTTAGTCAATTCAAATGATTACCCCGGTTATCGTACATGTAACTTTGTAATGTCTATATTTCTACTTGACTTGAAGAGGTGATAAAGATACATGAATTTTACACATTCATAGATTGATGAATCAGTGTTTGTCGCACTTGTACATTTAACTCTGACAATTTGCTTTGCATGGTCGTGATTTACCCCCCCCCTTTTTTTTTTTACTTATTGTGTGGACGTGATTTCCCACCCCTTTGTTTGCACGCACAATGGGGTTAAATGTATGCTCAGTGAGTGCCACACTAGTTTTCTCCCTTGATTCACTGCCACTGATCAGCAGCAGCACATCGAGGAAGACAACCAGTGTGGTTGTGCGAGAGTTGTGATGGTTATTCACATTTTAGTGTATTATGAAATTATTATTACAATTGTTTATTGTACAGATTGCAAAGACTCCCCACCAGCTTCTAGATAAATACTGCATGTACATTGCCTTTTCTCTTTAGATCTGATCATTGTTTTGTTATTGTAGTACAATAGAACCTGTTTTGAGCGATCTCCTTTTTGGCCAGAAAAAAATGGGTTCTTTCACGAGAAGTCTTGAAGAGGGAAAGTATCACCTGTCATTAAAGTCCATCATTTAGGTGTCTGTAACCACCTAAATGATCGATGGTCTTTAATGACAGATGGTCTCTCATAAGAGTGGTTGCTCAAAACAGGCTTTTGGCATTGGCGATTTTGTTGACTTCTGCCCACAGTGCTATTATTCTACCATAAAATTTTAATGCCACTGGAAGATCAGCTTCTAATTTGAGACGCTTTTAGTGTACGTAGCATGAATGTATCGGATCATGTAACGTAATTTGCACAAGCATGATACGTGCGACATTTTCGGTTGTGTGTGTGTGTGTGTGTTTGCACAAGAGTGAAAGCAAGAGCGACTTAAAGCTTGCAGTGTTTGTGCATCAGGGGAGACCCCCCCATTCCAGAACACTGAATTTGAGTTAAAACCAACGAAATCACCGTGTACCGCGCATAGATTAATGAAAAAAGTACAGTTTCCGCAGAAAAAAATGTTGTTTAGGTTTATTCTTGCCTTTTAACAGATATTGTGTTCTGGTATGATTATGAAGTGCTCTTCACATCAGAGCATATTTTTTCCAGCTTTATCCTCATCAGTGCAAATGTTTAATACCCAAGTACTTAATGTATTGCGTGGGAAATGCTAAAAATCGAGAGCACTTTCACAGGCAGCAACTCAAATGCACCTTTCAGTATATGTACATGAACAAAAATACGCTGCATTGCAAAGATGGGCTTGAATTTTTTTCATGTGACACTCAAGTCCAATTAATTTAACACATCTGAGATGTGCTGCATTCAGACATGCAGCTTTAATGCCAGGTATCCAGGTGTGGCACATCTTGGACGAGTTAAATCTTGCAGTGCTTACAGCAATTTTCGTCTTGCAGTGGCAGGTCTTTGTCGACATTTCTTTAACAGCCCAGGGAATATGTCATACTCATGCATTCAGTTCTTACTTGCCTGAAAATAATTTCTATTATTAAAACAAGTATTTGGAAATAGTATACATGCATGTACTTCTTGGTGTGCTTTTACACTGTGCTCTGAGATGATGAAACTTTCAGCTATTTACACTGAACTATGAAAAATTCTATTGGCAATGTTTAACATTGATCCTGAATCCTGACAACATTTTCAGGAAAAAAATACTATCAATATTCAGCGTATTTGATTTAGGTTTTCATGTACATTCTTTCAATTGTGGTAAAAATGCATTGTGTTCATAAAGTGTTTTGAAATGCTCAGCAGTATGTGTATTGAATTTATACATTTGCAAAAAGAAAAGCTAGCCGTTTCTGAAGACCAAGGGTGTTTTCCATTCTTCTCAGAAGTATCACAACTAGAATCTGAAGTACATTATGTTCACTGGTACATATAATATCATTATGTAACGGTGGTCTGAATTGCCAATGGGTAGCATTATAAATTATGTTTTTCCACATGTGCAACAAGTTGTTTACTTTTCTCAGTATGTCCATGTCTTTTTGCACTGGTTTATTTTAACCCCTTCACTGTCAGCGGTCACAAATTTTGCTTCTGAAACCACCACACATTGACCAACATTCTCATGAAGAACATGGATTCAGATGGAACAAAAATAGGCAAAGAGAGCATAGAACAAGAGACAAATCCTCATGAGCCCCTGCATTCGTGGGGGCTCATGAGGATTTATGTCTCTTGCAGCTGGGCATCGTTCGCCTTGCCTCGGCTGTTAAGGGATTAAAATGAACCTGTGCACACACACACACACACACACACACACACACACACACACACACACACACACACACACACACACACACACACACAAAATGAACACACTCAAAAATTTATTTTCCTCATTCAAGTCCATTTTTACACATTCATGTCCACACCAGCTAGAACACATGTAGAGGTTCACATGTACTACAATGAGAAACATTATTTTCATTTAATGTCAGTGTGCAAAACAAGTTAGTTTCACAATAAGTGTACTCCACATGCTTCTGTCCATATGAAATTCACACTGGTTATTGCCCTCCAACTAATACAAGCACAAGTTGATGCACACTTGTTAGCTCCCTCGATCTACTTCACAAAAGTGTAGCAAATTGACGGAGCTAACTGATCTGTATCAATTTGTTTTTACGAACAAATATTATTGTAAGATGTCCTATTTATAAAGAATCGTGACGTTTTACACTTTCTATGACTTGAAAAACAGACATGCTTCATATCTTAATGACCATTCTGTAACAAAATATCTGCACGTTTTCATAAATTGTAAAATGAAGTTTATTTTGGACAGTGAATTGAATAAATGCTCCACAAAAAATGTGGAAAAGCCAACATGCATATGTCTGTGTGTGAACCATGCCTTGATCCCAGCCCACACTCCTAATTCACACAGCATAGAAGAAGCACATAACACATTTATGATGTAGTTCATGTTTGCTATTAATAATGGGAGTGAAGCAGCTGTGAATAAGAAGACTGAGAAAATGCAATTTTGAAATACCTTTAATCACAGCCCACACTCCTAATTCACACAGCACAGAAGAAGCACATAACACATTTATGATGTAGTTCAAGTTCGCTATTAATAATGGAAATGAGGCAGCTGTGAATAAGAAGACTGAGAAAATGCAATTTTGAAATACGTTTAATCACAGCCCACACTCCTAATTCACACAGCACAGAAGAAGCACACAACACATTTATGATGTAGTTCATGTTTGCTATTAATAATGGAAATGAGGCAGCTGTGAATAAGAAGACTAAGAAAACGCAATTTTGAAATACGTTTAACCCGTTTAGTGCCAAGAAAATTGGAGCACCACCCAACTACAAGAGACATAGATCCTCATGAGCCCCCGCAGTTGCGGGGGCTCATGAGGATCTATGCCTCTTGCTGACACCACTTTGAATCTGTGCTCCAGGGACTGGTAGGGTATTTAATTTATGTGTTGAATTAACAAGCATTCCAAACAGTTGGCGTCAACTGTCACGAAACATGTTTATGTACGTCTGTATGAGTTTCACATGCGTACGCACATTCAAAAACATGCACATACTTTTATATCTTCATATACACACATATCAATTTTGACATTTGAAAATTATATTTATCACTAACGCACTAGAAAACCTGTCAAAAAGTGTCACCAACAGTTAAAGAACTGAAAAACTTCCTTATGATAATTTTTAGGGGAAGGTCAGCAGATACCCTTTAACTATTTGACGATCGGCAGCGGTTTTTGTCATGATGATTCCTGCAGCCATCATCAAGACAAAAAGCTCTACTGACAACCCTTCTCTGCGAGAACACAGTGACCCAAACACAAAATGCACAGATCTTCACAAGTCCCCGTTTCAGCCTCTTGCTTGCCTGCTTCATATCTCTGTACCACAGCAGACAAGACTGTCGGAAAGTAAAGTAAATCTGTGATGGCTTTAGAAATGCAATGTCTACCTGCTGGCAGGGGAGGGGTTAACCTTGGTGAGATGAGTAAACGACCTACACAAGGTCAGCGTGGACCCCACTTGACATCCTTCATTCCCTGGAATTGTCGTTTGAGTGCCTGCCCATCTGCCCATGGCGAGTCCATGTAGGCGTCTTCCTGTTCTTTCTCCATTCTCTGTAACGGCCATGAGAACAGTCAATTTACTGATAACCACTTGCATAAATATCACTAATAGCACACAAAAGGCCGTCAGGCTATAAATTTGTTACAGTTGTTTTCATAAACACATTATATTTAAGATGGCTGAAAGAGGCATATAAAAAGCTTCAATGCTGCATCTCTGTGCTCAGCTAAAGCCCACTGACACACAACCTCAAATCTGGCCATAGTTGTGATGAGTAGGTGTGAAGACTTCAACTCATTCAGTCCGACACACCACAGCCAGATAAGGCTCGACCATGATAGTTCAAGGGTGGTGCCAGAATAGCTTGGCGCCTATAGGCGCCAAGCTATTGTGGCACCACCCTTGAACTATCGTGGTCGATCTGTCTCCTGAATTGTAATGCAGTCCTCAGAGGACAACTCCAAAATGTGGGGATTTGGTACCCAGGGCACGATGAGTTAAGGCTGTAAGGTTGTGCACCAGTGGAGATGTTCCTGAGTGCAGATATACCTGAAGTCTTCACACCTGGCATCGCAACTCATTCACATCTGACAATGACTGTAACCCTTTGGTCGTCAGTAGTGGTTTTTGGTGTAATGATTTCTGCAAGAATCATCACGACAAAAAATGCTGCCAACAGCCAAAGGGTTAACAGCTTTGGGAGGCATCTATACAGACTGTATACAGTGGATCATGTTTTGAGGAACCACCTTTATTTTTGCCAGGAAAAAGTGGTCCTAACAAGTGCTCTCTCAAGAGAGGTCTTGAAGTGTCACCTGTCAATAAAGACCATCGCTTAGGTAGCCAAAGACACCTAAATGATGATCTTTAATGACAGGTGATCTCTCACAATGGTGGTCACTCAAAACAGGTACTGCTATATAAAGACTGCAGGAGATAAATTAGCCGTGGTGTGAGCTCATACACTCTGCCAACCCTTTGGCTGTAGGTAGCAGTTTTTGGTTGTGGTGATTCCTGCATCATGACAAAAAAAAAAGCTACCAACAGACAAAGGGTTAACCCATTACATCCTGAGGCTGATTTTGTAGTTTGCTCATTGTCCTATGAAGGCTACATTACAGATTAGGAGGTAGATCAACTGTTTTAGTTCAAGGGTGGTGCCAGAATAGCTTGGCGCCTGAGGCGCCAAGCTATTCTGGCACTACCCTTGAACTATCAGTCAACTTTATTTTAGACAATGGGTGGATATAAGAATAATAAGGGTTAAAGTGTTTACCTTCCATTCCTCCTGTTTCTGGTAGTAATGTGCCATCAGCTGTTTCTGGTCATTTCCACTGATAGGGGGTTCTCTGGCTGGGGCACCCATCCCTCTCTGAAAAAGCATGCACAAACATAGAAACAGAAATAAACAAGAAAGGCAAAGGCTCACGTGTATGACCAATCCACACGTCTGACAATAAGTAAAGGGATGGCTTCTGCACTAACAAAATCCATGTTTTCCTAAAAATTTAATCGTTTTTCACACATCTGTGAAACCCCCGTGATCCTTGACCTTTGCAATGAGTTGACTAAATTAGGATATATAGGAAGGTCTTATCATCAGGTGTGCCAAATTTGAGTGAAAAGTTTGCAAAAATGTTGACAATAACTGCAATTATTGGCATTTTATACACATTTGTCGACCTCTTGTGACCTTTGACCTTTTCTGAGGGGTCATCCAAATTAGTATGCATAGATAGGTCTTACCATCAGGTATCTCTGTACCAAATTTGGGTTTGAAGTTGTAAATAGTATTTGAGAAAATCATCTTTTGTCAAAATATGGTTATTTTTTACCTATTTCCTGAGCTCTCGTGACCCTTGACCTTTCTGAGGGATCAACCAAATTAGTGTGCAGAGAAAGGTCTTCCCATCGGGTATCTCTGTAGCAAGTTTGGGTTTAAAGTTGTGAATAGTATTTGAGAAAAAACATCTTTTGTCAAATATGGCTATTTCGGACCTATTTCCTGAGCCCTTGTGGCTGCCGAGGGATCAACCAAATTAGTATGCATAGAAAGATCTTACAATCAGATACCTTGAATCAAGTTTGGGTTTGAAGTTGTGAATAGTATTTGAGAAAAAAAATAATTATGTCAAAATATAGCTATTTTGAACATATTTTCTGATCCCCTGTGACCTTCACCTTATGAGAGGTCACTCAAATTGGTATGTTTAGAAAGGTCTTGCCACAAAGTATCCTTGGGCCAAGTTTGAAGAATGTGACTTGAATAGTCTCCGAGAAAATGACAACGTTAAAGTTTACCACGGACGACGGATGGACGACCACTGGCCTAAAACATAAGACTCACATTTGCTTCGCACATGAGCCAAAAAGTAAATTTAGGAAAGATCCAGACTTATGTAGCCCTACAGTGTCTTGCTAGAAGTAGAGAACTAATCTGTAAATCTGCTGTTAAACATGAATATCTCGCTTTCCTCAAAAATTAATTTTTCTCTAAAATGTATTTTTTCGAAAAATACTTACCGATGACATGACTGTCAGGAAATAGTCTACTTGCTTACCAATTTTAGCCTGAGACCCAAAGGGTCCCCCCAGGAGGCTCTCGGGGATCCCTAACAGGGACGAGAGTAGCCTCCCATGCCCATCCAGTCACGTGCCACGTGGTGCATCCTTTAGCCAGTTGTCTACGGAGCTACCAGCGGCAAGCGGGGAGGAGGGAGGGACCTCAGAGTCATGTCATCAGTAAGTATTTTTCGAAAAAATACATTTTAGAGAAAAATTTATTTGTTTCCTCAAAAACATTACCGATGACATGACTGTCAGGAAGAATGTCGAAAAGGAGGAGGGTGCCGCACAATCCCTTCAGAAGCCTCTCCAGGGACAAAAACGGCCCGTCACTCCTGATCACACACTCCCGACAATTTTAGCGAAGTGCATACCTAAGGCGCCGAGGGCGCCTGGAGGGAGTGTTGTGCCGCAGAGATGTCGCCCACCAGTGTGAGGTTGTCGCGCTGGACTGTCAGGTCCCGGAGGTAGAAGCGGGCGAAGGTAGATTCAGCCCGCCACCCCACTGCAGCCACAATGTCCTTAACAGCACAGTTGCAGTCAAAGGCGAGACTTGCGGCCCTAGGGTGAACTTCATGGGCGCGGATCCTGAGTGTCTCAGCTCCCTGTGGGGAGAGGTCGCGATAGGCGGACCGTATGACCCAGCGGAGCCAGAAGGAGATCGTTTGGGCTGAGATGTTGGTTCTGCCGGTGGTCAGCGGCAAAAAGAGACGAGTCTGTCCCCTCCGGAAGGACTTGGAGCGACGCAGGTAGATACGAAGTGCACACACCAGATCTTGCTGCCGAGTCTCCCGAGGGAAGTCGGGCCCTTTAAGCGGCCGAATAGTGATGACCTGAGCCGCCGTCAAGGGAGATCTAGTCTTAGCGAGAAAGGAAGGATCGGGGAGCAGTTGAATGGAGCCATCCCCCCGGAACTGCATGCAAGAAGGTCGCGACGAGACAGCATGGATCTCGCCAACGCGAGCTGCCGTGGCGAGGTTCACCAGGAAGCAGGTCTTCCGAGTCACGTCCGTGAAGCGGGCCAGGTGGAGCGGTTCAAAACGGTCCGAATTCAACCAGGTGAGGACCCAGGGGAGGTCCCAGTGCGGAACTAGCGAGCGGGGAACCGGACGCTGCAATCCAAAATGCGCCATTAGGTCGGCCAGGTCCTTGCAGGCACCGGGGTCGGGACGGCCGAGGTGACGGTAGGTGTCGGCAATCATAGAAAGGTAGCCACGGATCGTGACGGGAGCCAAACCTTGGTCCTGGAAGAGCCAGAGAAAGAAGTCCGCGAGCTGAGGAGTCGTCAGGTCGACGGGGGAGAGGCGACGGTCAGAGCACCAGGTACGTAGCACCCGCCACTTTCCCTCGTAGACACGTCTGGTGGAAGGTCTGCGGGCTGTAGCAATAGCGTCCACTGCCGCACTCGAGAAGCCTCTAGCGGAGAGGGCTTGCCGCACAATCGCCAGGCGTGTAGGAGAAGACGCTCGGGGCAGGGGTGGAAGAGCGGCTGGCGGGGCTGCTTTATCATCGTGCGCGGGGTGGGAAGCGGGAGGGGAGGGTCCGTGGCAAGACTGAGCAGGTCGGTAGTCCACGATCTGGTCCAGGAAAACGGGGCCACCAGAAGAAGGACTGCGTTGCATCCCCGGAGCTTGAGCAGGACTTTGGGGACCAGGACCGTCGGAGGGTAGGCGTAAGCGACAAGCCCGTCCTAAGGGATCGAAAGCGCATTGACTGCCCAAGCCAGAGGGTCTGGAATCGGGGAGACGAAGAGGGGAAGCTGGTGGTTCCACCTCGTGGCGAAGGGATCGATGAGGGGAGTCTCCCAATGGTCACAGATCAGGCGAAAGATGTCCCGGCGCAGGGTCCATTCCGTGTGAAGAAGTTGACCCCGCCGCGAAAGGGAGTCGGCCAGGACGTTCAGGTGACCTGGAATGTGACGCGCTCGGAGGGAAATGCCGCGGTCCTCGCACCAGCGAAGGAGTCAGTAGAGGAGGATGCAGAGGTCGGGGGAGCGGGTCCCTCTACAAAACGCGTGCGTATGCTAACAGCGAAGTAGACAACTGGCTAAAGGATGCACCACATGGCACGTGACCAGATGGGCATGGGAGGCTACTCTCGTCCCTGTTAGGGATCCCCGAGAGCCTCCTGGGGGGACCCTTCGGGTCTCAGGCTAAAATTGGTAAGCAAGTAGACTATTTCCTGACAGTCATGTCATCGGTAATGTTTTTGAGGAAACAAATAGGCTTTTCCCATATAACGGCAGCAGGTGGGTGAGAAGTGGTTGTGGGGACAGTGACTCAGCTAGCCAGCTGCTGCTCAGTAGACCATAGCCAGTGTCTCGGTGACTAGGCTATCTTTCTAGAAATAAGCTATCAATCTATAACTAAGCTTGAGCTGGTGTGCAAAGTCCAAGATTGCACACCAGCACAGATATATCTACATAGGACAAATTTCCTTTGTACAACACATCTGACTAACCTTCTGTAGTTTTGCGATGATCTTTGTCTTCTCATTTTTGCCAATGTAGTCCATGAGTTTCTTGCCTCGCAACATCTCTTTCCCTGCCCACCACAGGCTGGCTAGTGCGTCATCAATCACCTCTAATGATGCCTGAAATCACACAAAAATTACAATGGCAAATAAAAAGATGCTTCCTTATTATGTAGCAATTATTTCTTGGATAGCTGCGGTGGTCCTCTTGCAATAGAGACTATCCCTATATCAGAAGTAGGTCGTTTTGTTGTTTAGTTCGGGGTTTAACATCCACAGCACCAAAGTGATAATGGACGGCCCTCACGGCCGGGTTATGGGGGACAGGGAAATCTATCACCTATGGAGTACGACCTGAACACTGATCAATTCAGGCACACTGCAACTGTGTCACTTTGATTTACCAGGACCTTTCAACGGACATGCTATGGAACAAGCCCGTCTTTTTTCCCTGGATTGCAAATCCAGCTACTGGGGCCGGGACGGAGATTCGAACCTACGACCCGGCGATTCCCTTCGCTCTCCTGCTCCGACGCTTAACCGCCTGAGCTATTTCGGACTCCAGAAGTAGGTCAAACATTGTACAGACTTTAAACATTCCGTGGGTTCATCTTGTGCACTCCATCTGCAAGAGGCATATATTCTCAAGAGCCCTTGAGAACGCATTCTGTACATGCTGGGATGATAAATATTGCAATATACCATTTCCTTAGCCCTGTGACTCCCAGAACTAAATGACTTCCACTCTACAGAATGGAAGTGATATGGTTTTGGAAGTCCGAGGCTTAAAGCAAGACTACCAACCTGTTTGCCAGACAAGTCCTCTGTGTTTTCGAACTCGCAGCGAATGGGATCATGGGGTGGTAGACCCATGGGATAGACGATCATGACAGCTCCTCTAAGCATGTCCAGGGCTTCCTTCACTGTAGCTTGTGTAACCAAAACATCTGCCTCCACTTTTTTCTAGAAGGAAAACAACACAGTATATCTCATTTAACCTCACAGCAGGATTTACCTAATTCTTGGAGGTGTCACCCAGTTGCTGGATATGGATCAACCATGATAGTTCAAAGATAGTGCCAGATTAGCTTGGCGCATGATGGTGCCAAGCGAGTCTGGCACTACCCTTGAATTATCATGGTTCATCCATTGCCTGCTGCAGGGCACTGGGGCTAAATGGGCTATGAAAGCAGGAAACAGACATGTGGTGTCATGATATATCAGTGCTTGCAAAGTAAAGTGGATTTCTGTGATACAGCTCAGAATTGTTTTAACCCATATCATACTTAGGCTAAAACCTTCAAATTTGGTTAGTTCGGGGTTTAACATCCACGGCACCGAAGTGATAATGGATTGCCCTCACGAGTGGGTTATGGGGACAGGGAAATCTATTGCCTAAGGAGTACGACCTGAACACTTATCAACTCAGGTGCACTCCAACTGTGCCGCTTTTATTTACCAGGACCTTTCAACAGACATGCTATTGAACAAGCCTGTCTTTTCCACCTGGATTGCGAGTCCAGCTACCGGGGCCGGGACAGGGATTCAAACCCACAGCCCGGCGATTCCATCCACTCTCCTGCTCCAACGCTTAGCCGCCCGAGCTATTTCGGACTCTATAATTCAAATTTGTACACTGCCACATGCAAGCTACATTATAGTACTTACAGATAAGGATATAGACCAATGGCTTTAGTTCAAGGGTGGTGCCAGAATAGCTTGGCCCCTAGAGGCGCCAAGCTATTCTGGCACTACCCTTGAACTATTTTAGTCAAACTTATTTCACACACTGGTGAATTCCGAATGATAAGTGTTAACCCCCTGACTTCTACTGATGATACCGCTCAGACAAAAAAAGATGCATAGTGATGCATTTTTTTTTCTGCCAAGTCGTCTCATCAGTAGCAATTGGGGGGTTAGCAAATACTACTTGTGTGCTGGTCTGTGAATTTGAACTTTAACCTATTTAACCCCATAGCCAGATTTCCCCAATTTTCTAGGTGTTCCCTAATGACTATGTGCCAGCTGCAGGAGATGGATCGACCATGATAATTCAAGGGTAGTGCCAGATGAGCACTACCCTTGAATTATCATGATCAATCCATCTCCTGCTGTAGGGCGTTGGGGCTAAATGGGTTAAGGCTTTGAGAAGATAGGTCTAATATCACAGATGAACCCACAATTATATTTGCAGTTCACTGGCAACGGACATGACAATTCACAAGGTGTATCAGCCGATATTAATTGGCGCTGACCTAGACATTCACCTCTGAAGCTTTCATAATAAATTGGTCTTCTGTGACTCAAACAAAGTGCTCATTGATACCACCAATACTTGCATCTTCAGATCTATTAATTACATGCATCAAAAATGGTGAATCATTACTCTTACCTTTGAAATGAGGTCTTTTGCTTCTTTTATTGTCTTCTTCAACAGTTCTGCCATTTTTTCATTCGGAGCTGAAAAGAAGCAAATGTGTGAGTGAGGTGCCATGTAAAAATTCATTTTTCTCTAAAAGGTATTTTTTCGAAAAATACTTACCGATGACATGACTTTGTGGAAATGTCTACTCTTGGCTTGACTTCGCGAACGAAGATTTTATAGGAGTTGCCCACGACGTCTGCAGGCTTGTTCGTGGCTGCGGAGGCCAATCCGAGACAGGCAGGTTCGACCGCAGTGGCTGCAGGGGAAGGTATGGCCAGGGTTCTGAGCTGCGGCATCTCTGTTTTTTCTCCTGAGCCGCTTGTCCTTAAGGCTAGCTCTGCGAGAGTCCTCAAAGGAGACAGCTGCCTTGTAAATGGTGGAGCGCCAGGTGTCACGGTCCGCAGCAAGCGAAGACCACTGGTGGTGGTCGATTTGGCAGGCACTAAGTGACTTCTTGAGACAGTCTTTGTATCTCTTCTTTGGTGCCCCTCTGTCACGGTGTCCAGTAGCAAGCTCGCCGAACAGGGTGATCTTTGGTAGGCGATGATCCTCCATCCTGGAGACATGCCCCGCCCAGCGGAGCTGTGTCCGCAGCAGCAAAGCCTCGATGCTCACAGTTTCAGCCTGTTCAAGGACCTCGACGTTGGTGACATAGTCACTCCAGTGAATGCCCAGGATGGTTCGCAGGCAGCGCTGGTGGAAGCGTTCGAGGAGTCGTAGTTGGCTGCGGTAGAGGGCCCAGGACTCGGAACCATACAGCAGGGTGGTGAGGACCACAGCTCTGTACACGCTGATCTTGGTGCCTGTTTTCAGCTGTTGATTGTGCCACACCCGCTTGAAAAGTCGCCCGAAAGCGCTGTTCGCTTTTGCCAGCCTGCTGTCAAGCTCCTTGTCCAGCTTGGCGTCCGACGTGATAATGCAGCCAAGGTAAGTAAACTGGTGCACTGACTTTAGTTCAGACTCGCCGATGGTGATGTGAGGAGGGCGGTACACTGTCTTGGGTGCCGGCTGATGGAGGACCTCTGTCTTTTTAAGACTGACCTCGAGTCCAAAGAGCTGGGCAGCATCTGCGAAGCAAGACGTGATGCGCTGCAGGGCTCTCTCTGTGTGTGCAACGAGGGCAGCATCATCAGCAAAAAGCAGCTCACAAATCAGTTGGTCTAGGGTTTTCGTGTGGGCTTGCAGTCGTCTGAGGTTGAACAGGCTGCCATCGAGACGATACCTGATGTACACTGCATCGTCATCATCGAGGTCCACTGTGGCCTGCTTCAACATCATGCTAAAAAAGATGGTGAAGAGGGTCGGTGCCAGCACGCAGCCCTGCTTTACACCGTTGAGAATAGGGAATGGTTCTGAGAGGTCATTGTTGAGTCTGACCTGGCCTTGCTGGTCCTCGTGTAGCTGGACAATCATGTTGAGGAACTTTGGGGGACAGCCAAGTCGCTCCAGGATCTGCCACATGCCTTGCCTGCTCACAGTGTCGAACGCTTTTGTTAAGTCGACAAATGTTACATACAGCCCTTTGTTCTGCTCGCGGCACTTCTCCTGTAGCTGTCTCAGCACAAAGACCATATCGGTGGTGCTCCTGTTTGCTCTGAAGCCACACTGGCCCTCTGGGAGTTGGTCTTCAGCGATGGCAGGTACCAGCCGATTCAGGAGCAGCCTTGCAAGGATTTTCCCAGCAATGGACAGCAGGGTAATTCCCCGATAGTTGGAACAGTCAGACTTCTCGCCTTTGTTCTTGTACAGGGTGATAACGACTGCATCACGGAGATCTTTTGGTAGTGTTCCTTCCTCCCAGCAGCAGAGAAAGAGGTCATGGAGCTTGTTGTGCAGTGCTGTGCCTCCATGTTTCCAGATCTCTGGCGGTATTCCATCAATGCCTGCTGCTTTGCCACTCTTGAGCTGGTGGATGGCTGTGAGGGTCTCTTCAGCGGTGGGCGGTTCGTCCAATTCAACCTTTACTGGGAGGTGTGGGATTTGTAGGACGACTGCTTCTTGAACAGTGCGCTCAGCGCTGAAGAGGCTCTGAAAGTATTCCGACCAGCGGTTCAAGATGGAGGTATTATCTGTGAGGAGTGCCTGGCCGTTCGGAAATGTCTACTACTAGCTCAATTTTAGCCTACTCACCCGTTGTGTGCCCACACAACCCAGGAGGCACTCGGGGACCCCCCCCCCCCCCCCCACCCCAGAGGGGCCGAGAGTTGTCTCCCGTTCCTGCCCTACCGGATTTGGTCACGAGACCAGCCAGTCTGATACTTCGCTCGAAAGCGGCAAGCGGGGCAGGTGGGAGGGTCCTCCGAGTCATGTCATCGGTAAGTATTTTTCAAAAAAATACCTTTTAGAGAAAAATGAATTTGTTTCCTCAAAAACATTACCGATGACATGACTTTGTGGAAGAATTGCGATGAGGAGGAGGGTGCCGCATAAAAACTCCTTAAGGGTAAAATTAATTTTTCTCTAAAATGTATTTTTTCGAAAAATACTTACCGATGACATGACTGTCAGGAAATAGTCTACTTGCTTACCAATTTTAGCCTAAGACCCAAAGGGTCCCCCCAGGAGGCTCTTGGGGATCCCTAACAGGGATGAGAGTAGCCTCCCCTGCCCATCCGGTCACGTGCCGGGTGGTGTCTCCTTTAGCCAGTTGTCTACGGAGTTACCAGCGGCAAGCGGGGAGGAGGGAGGGACCTCCGAGTCATGTCATCGGTAAGTATTTTTCGAAAAAATACATTTTAGAGAAAAATTAATTTGTTTCCTCAAAACACATTACCGATGACATGACTGTCAGGAAGAATGACAAAAAGGAGGAGGGTGCCGCACAATCCCTTCAGAAACCTCGTTCGGGACAAACCGGCCCATCACTCCTAATCGCACACTCCCGACAATTTTAGCGAAGTGCAACCTAAGGCGCCGAGGGCGCCCGGAGGGAGTGTTGCGCCGCAGAAAGTCGCCCACCAGCGTAAGGCTGTCCCGCTGGACTGTCAGGGCGCGGAAGAAGAAGCGGGCGAAGGTAGATTCGTCCCGCCAGCCCACTGCAGCCACAATGTCCATAACCGCAGAGGCGCGGGCGAAGGCGAGACGTGCGGCCCTAGCGCGCACTTCATGGGCGCGGATCCTCAGTGCCTCGGCTCCCTGTGGGGAGAGGTCGCGATAGGCGGACCGCAATACCCAGCGGAGCGAGGAGGAGAACGTTTGGGCTGAGGTGTCGGTTCTGCCGGCGGTCAGCGGCAAAAAGAGACGAGTCCGTACCCTACGCACGGACTTGGGGCGACGCAGGTAGATACGAAGTGCATGCACCGGATCTTGCTGCTGGGTCTCCCGAGAAAGTCGGGCCCTGAAGCGGCCGAATAGCGATGACCTGAGGCGCCGTCAAGGGAGACCTAGTCTAATCGAGAAGGAAGGATCCGGGAGTAGCCGAACGGAGCCATCCACTTGGAACTGCAGGCAGGAGGGGCGAGACGAGCGCGTGGAGCTCGCTAACGCGGGGCGCCGTGGCGAGGGCCATCAGGAAGCAGGTCTCCGAGTCACGTCCGTGAAGCGGGCCAGATGGAGCGGTACAACGGTCCGAAGTCAGCCAGGGGAGGACCCAGGGAGGTCCCAGCGCGAAACAAGGGAGCGGGAGACCGGACGCTGCACGCCGAAACGCGCCAAAAGGTCAGGCAGGTCCTTGCAGGCACTGGGTTGGGACGGCCGAGGTGACAGTAGGCGTCGGCAATCAAGAGGGGCAGCTGCGGAACCAGAGGGGAGCCAACCTTGGTCTTGGACGAGCCAGAGAAGAAGTCCGCGAGCTGAGGAGTCAACAGGCCAATGGAGGAGAGGCGGCGGTCAGAGCACCAGGCATGAAGCACGCCACTTTCCCTCGTAGACACGTTTGGTAGACGGTCCGCGGGCTGAAGCGATAGCGTCCGCTGCCGCACTCGAGAAGCCTCCAGCAGAGAGGGCTTGCCGCATAATCGCCAGGCTTGTAGGAGAAGTCACTCGGGGCAGGGGTGGAAGAGCGGCTGGCGGTGCTGCTCGAGCATCGTGCGCAGGGTGGGAAGAAGGAGGGCGAGTCCGTGGCGAGACTGAGAAGGTCGGTAGTCCACGATCCGGTCCAGGAGAACGGGCCCCCAGGAGAAGGACTGCGTTGCATTCCCAGAGCTGGAGCAGGACTTGGGGACCAGGACCGTCGGAGGGTAGGTGTAAGCGACCAGTCCGTCCCAAGGGATCGAGGCGCATCGACTGCCCAGGCCAGAGGGTAGGGAAATCGGGGAGACGAAGAGGGGAAGCAGGAGGTTCCACCTCGTGGTGAAGAGATCGATAAGGGGAGTCTCCCCACGAGCGCAGATCAGGCGAAGGATGTCCCGGCGTAGGGTCCAATCCGTGTGAAGAAGCTGACCCCGTCGCGAGAGGTAGTCCGCCAGGACGTTCAGGTGACCTGGACTGTGACGGGCTCGGAGGGAGATGTCGCGGTCCTCGCACCAGCGAAGGAGGAGGATGCTGAGGTCGGGAGAGCGGGTTCCTCCCTGCTTCTGTAGGTAAGCCACGACTGTGGAGTTGTCGGAGAGGACTAAGAGGTCCTGTGCCCGAAAATCGGATTCCCACGCACAGAAGGCCTGCCCAACTGCATACAGTCCCAGCGGGTTGACGTGCCACGAAGTCAGGTTCACGGGCCAGCGGCCGGCCGTCAAGCGAAACTCGGAAGAGGGTGAGCGCCCCAACCGTCGAGACTGGCATCGACGCAGAGAGAGAGACGGGCAGTGGCGAGGTCAGGGGAATCCCGGAGCCGAGCCAAGAATGTCCGTCCAGCGCAGCAGATAGGCCACAGCACAGGAGAGACCGGCACCAGGGTAGAGAGATCGCCGGAGGACGGTCTCCAGTGGAGGAGAAGATGCAGTTGGAGAGAACGGGAGTACAGAAGACCGAGGGGAAGGAGATCAGCCGCCGCACTCTTCAGGACGAGGAGCTGGAGCCACAGTCAGGCGGGGACCGCCACGTCCTCAGCTACCCACGGGCTAGATCGGCAAGTTCTGGATCCGAGGCTCGGGAAGACGCAACAAGTTGCGGTCGGTCACAAACTCCATCCCCAGGTGAACGAGTGGCGAGAGGGCGAGAGGTCAGACTGTTGGCGTTGACCAGGGCGACCAGGCGAGAAAACAGGAGGAGAAGAGCATCCCTGCCCTACGAAGAGAGACCACCGACTGATTCCGCAGAAGCAGGTCGTCTAAGGAGGAGATCTGCTGGAGGAAGACCGAAGGGCACGGGCAACCACGGCATCCACGATCCGCGCAAGGACCCAGGGCTGAGGGAGAGACCACACAGGAGAGGCCGAAACTGGAAACAGTCCCGTCGACGGCAAGCGAAGGCAACGGTGGGGGGGCGGGAGGCCTGGGGACGAGTAGAAGCATCGGGCAGATCCAGGCTGGCGGCGACGACCATGGGCTGAAGGCGACGCGAAGGGTCCGAGGTGGGGGAGTCGTGCCGAGTGACGAGCACCATCGCAACTTCCCGAAGAAGAGCGGAGACCTGCGTGCGAAGGGCGAGGGCCTTGGTCCGAACGGGCGGGAACTCGGTCCACAAGGGTGGCGCTGGGCCCACGGGCCTAGAGGGTTTCTTTAGAGACTGCCAGGCAGGGCCGAAGGGCGCGGGTACCCACAGGAGCACGGTAGAGCTGCGACGTCGCATCAGGGGGGAAGGCCAGGGAAGGGAGCCAGTCCGCCACGAACGAAGGAAGGCTAGGGGGCAGAGGGTCCGAAGCCACGCGAAGGAACCGCTTGAGCTGGGAAGAGTTGCCGCAAGCAGGAGTGCCGGCAGAAACACCGGAGGCAGCGGGCACGAAGGGGAGCGAGTGGCCAGCGAACCAGGGAGCCGAAGGCAAAGACGACACCAGCAGGCCAGCGGCGAACAGAAGGACCGTGTCAGCGGCGGAACTCGTTGGAGGGACAGAAGAGCGTCTACAAGGCAGCAGCATCCTCTGAGCGGTGGCAAGGCACGAAGAGACGGGCCTCATCGCTCCAAGGCGCGTAGAGCCCGCCACGAGGAGGGACAGGGCAGCAGGACGCCGAGTCATCCACCGGAGGGGGTCGGGGAGACGCTGGAGGCGAAAGGTGCCGAGAGCAGGGAAGACGGATGTCCCGAGGAGAACGACAGCGCCGAGCACAAGGCGAAGGTCGACAGGGACACAGGAGGGAGTCGAGTGGGCGGGCGACGAACGCCGGGCGCCGCAACTATCCAGGCGACGAGGCGAAGACGTCGATCCCCTCTGCACTGGGTGTACCTAAGGGCACCCATCCAAGTGCTAACCGAGCGCGACGTTGCTTAACTTCGGTGAACAGACGAGAACCGGTGAAAACAACGTGGAGAGGCCGTAGGGAAGCAGATGGGCTGCAGCACAGGCGCCAGGGGAAACGGCCCGAAGTCCCGAGGTATATGAAGACGATCCAGACGCAACGCCCGAGGCTCAAGGAGGGGGCACGTGGCTGGCTGGGCGACTCGACGAAGGAGTCAGCGGGTTGGAAGGAGGGCCATAAGGCTGACTAGGGTACTAACAGGCGATAAGGGTCGCGGTGCCCGGGGCTCAAGGAAGGGGGCACAAAGCGGCTTGGCGACTCGCCGTAGGAGTCAGCGGGCCCAGAGACTGGGGCCGAAGCGCCGAAGTGAGAATGAAAGGCGACAAGGTCGCGGTGCCCGGCTCAAGGAGGGGGGCACATAGTCGGCTTGACGACTCGCCGTAGGAGTCAGCGGGCCCAGAGACTGGGGCCGAAGCGCCGAAGTGAGAATGAAAGGCGACAAGGTCGCGGTGCCCGGCTCAAGGAGGGGGGCACATAGTCGGCTTGACGACTCGCCGTAGGAGTCAGCGGACTTAACAGCTGGGGCCGAAGGCCGATGCGTGAACTAATAGGCAACAAAGGTCGCGGCGCCCGGCTCAAGGAGGGGGCACATAGTCGGCTTGACGACTCGCTGTAGGAGTCAGCGGACTTAACAGCTGTGGCCGAAGGCCGACGCGTGAACTAATTGGCGACAAGGTCGCGGTGCCCAGGGCTCAAGGCGGGGGCACGTAGCGGCTCAGGGACTCGCCGGAGGAGTCAGCAGGCTTAGGAGGGGCCACGAGGCCAACGCGTCTACAAATAGGCGACAAGGTCGCAGTGCCCGGGGCTCAAGGAGGGGGGCACGGAGCCGGCTTGGCGACTCGCCGGAGGAGTCAGCGGGCTTAGAAGGTCTGAAGGACGACGCGTAAACTAATTAGCGACAAAATCGCGGTGCCCGAGGCTCAAGGAGGGGGGCACGTAGCCGGTTTGGCGACTCGCCGGAGGAGTCAGCGGCTTAGAAGTAGGGCCGAAGGCCGACGCGTAAACTACTTAGCGACAAAGGTCGCGGTGCCCGGGGCTCAAGGAGGGGGGCACGTAGCCGGCTTGGCGACTCGCCGGAGGAGTCAGCGGGCTTAGGAGGGGCCGCTAGGCCAAGCGTCAACTTTTTTTTTTGTTGTTGTAAGTAACAGGCGACAAGGTCGCGGTGCTCAAGGAGGGGGGCACGAAGCCAGCTAGGCGACTCGCCGGAGGAGTCAGCGGGCTAGAAGTTGGGCCGAAAGGCCGATGCGTGAACTAATGGCGACAAGGTCGCGGTGCCCGGGGCTCAAAGGAGGGGGGCACGTAGCCGGCTTGGCGACTCGCCGGAGGAGTCAGCGGGCTTAACGCGTCTACGAATAGGCTACAAACTTACCAGGGATGCGAGGTGTGGGCTATCCCAAGTCCGAGGGGAGCTTGAACAATCCCACCGTGCCGCGGGAGGTCCCAAGGAAGGCGGACAATCGCGGGTCGCTCGCCGGTAGAAACACCAGAGTAGAGACCAAGAACCTCCGGTCAAGAGGCGCAGCCAGCGCAGCCGATGACAGAGGAGCAGCCGGCACCCGGTCGACACACTGTGTGGTGGACACCAGGCCACTGGAAGTCGCCGTCCTGGGCAGGGGTGCACTTGGTAACTGCAACACATACCCATACATGAAAGGCGACGGGCGGCGAGTAACTAACCCCGCCAGTTAAAGCTCCGAAGTAAGTAACGAACAAACTCACCGTGAAATGCGGAGAGAAAACAAACAGAAGTCCGAGCCAAGTACGACGTCCGGCCCAGCAGGGCGAGACGTAGGAAGCGGCCGAGACTTTACCTTTCCATGGCGGAACGGCAGAGTGACGAAGCACAAGCACCGGACACTAGGTCACTGGAAGTCGCCGTACTGGGGAGAGGCGCACTTGGTAACTGCAACCCACACCCAAACATGAAAGGCGACCGGCGGCGGGTAACAAACCCCGCCATTTAAAGCTTTGAAAATTAAGAAATACGTGAAACTCACAGTGAAACGCGGAGAGAAAACAACAGTAGCTCGAGCAAAGCCCGACGTCCGGCCCAGCCGGGTGAGACGTAGGAAGCGGCCGAGACTTTACCTGTCCATGGCGGAAAGGCCGGGTGACGAAGCACAAACCACCGCGGGACGGAAGCCTAGAAGGTTCCCAGCCAGCAAACTGCACGAGGCACAGAAGTGGCCAGGCAGAGAAGAAGGAGGCGACACAAGGAAGCAGAAGACTAAAGGCAAGGAAAAGGCAAGCCGGTGAGGGACGGTAGCACCGTACACAGTCTCCGTGAAGGTCGGGTCCGTAGGCTCTAGAAAACGCGTGCGTACGCTAACAGCAAAGTAGACAACTGGCTAAAGGAGACACCACCCGGCACGTGACCGGATGGGCAGGGGAGGCTACTCTCATCCCTGTTAGGGATCCCCGAGAGCCTCCTGGGGGGACCCTTTGGGTCTTAGGCTAAAATTGGTAAGCAAGTAGACTATTTCCTGACAGTCATGTCATCGGTAATGTGTTTTGAGGAAACAAACAGCGCCGTCCTCCCGGTCGCAAAACTCCTGACAATTTTAGCGAAGTGCATACCTACGGCGCCGGTGACGCCGGGAGGGAGTGTTGCGCCGCGGCGATGTCCCCCACAAGGGCGAGATTCTCTCGCTGGCCTGCCAGGTCCCTGAGGTAGAAGCGGGCGAATATAGATTCAGTCTTCCAGCCCACAGCTGCCACGATGTCCTTGACAGGGCAGTTTCGATCAAACGCGACACTCGTGGCCATGGCTCGTACCTCGTGTGCGCGAATGTGCAGCCTCTTCGCTCCCTGCGGGGAGATATCTTGACCCAGCGGAGCCAGGAAGAGATCGTCTGGGCTGTTATGTCATTCCTGCTGGGTCTCAGAGGTAGGAAGAGGCGCGAACGTCCCCTGCGGAAGGCTTTAGATCGCCGCAGATAAACTCTAAGGGCGCACGGGATCCTGTTGCCTGGTCTCCTGGGACGGGGGGTTGTTTCTTAGCGGCCGTAAGGTGATAACCTGAGGCGCGGTCAGAGGAGACCTGTTCTTGGCAAGGAAGGCAGGGTCCGTAAGTATTGAACGGACCCGTCCGCTCGGAACTGTAGGCAGGTAGGACGCGCCGAAAGCGCGTGTAGCTCGCTCACCCGTGAGGCGGTAGCAAGGGCCAGCAGGAAGCACATCTTGCGTGTCATGTCTGCGAAACGGGCCAAAGGTAAGGGTTCGAAGCGGGCGGAATTCAACCACGTTAGCACCCAGGGCAGGTCCCAGCGGGGAAGGAGTGAGCGGTGGGTTGGGCGCTGGATGCCGAAGTGTCCCATAATGTCGGCTAGGTCTTTGCAGGCGCCCGGGTCTGGGAGTCCAAGGTGTCAATAAGTGTCAGCGATCATGGACAGGTAACCCCTCACAGTGATGGGGGCTAGGCCTAGGTCTCGGAAGAGCCAGAGAAAGAAGTCCGCCAGCTGAGGATTAGTCAGTTCCGTGGGGGTCAGGCCGTGTTCGGAGCACCAGGAACACAGGACTCGCCACTTTCCCTCGTAGACTCGAATGGTCGAAGGTCTGTGGGCCGCAGCGATCGCCTCCACTGCTGCACCCGAGTAGCCTCGAGCCTCTAGCTCCGAGGGCTTGCCGCACAACCTCCAGGCGTGAAGGAGGAGCCGCTCCGGGCAGGGGTGGAACAGCGGCTGGCGCGGTTGCTTAGCATGGTGCGTGGGGTGGGAAGCAGCAGGGGCGGGTCCGTGGCGAGGCTGAGAAGGTCGATGGTCCAGGAGCGGTTCCAGGCGAACGGTGCGACTAACAGGAGGACCGCCGAGCAGCCCCAAAGCTTGAGAAGGACTTTGGGTACGAGGACCGTCGGGGGGTAAGCGTAGGCCACAAGGCCGTCCCAGGGAATGGAGAGAGCATCGACAGCCCAGGCAAGGGGATCGGGAATCAGGAAGACGAAGAGGGGAAGCTGATGGTTCCACCTTGTGGCAAACAAGTCGACCTGGGGAGTCTCCCACCGGGCGCAGATCATCTGAAAGATGTCCTGCCGCAGGGTCCATTCTGTGTGTAAGAGCTGGCCGCAGCGAGACAGCGAGTCGGCCAAGACATTCAGGTGTCCTGGAATGTGCCGGGCTCGAATGGTAATGTCCCGGTCCTCGCACCAACGCATAATCCGGTAGAGGAGCATACAAAGGTCGGGGGAGCGTGTGCCACCTTGTTTCTGGATGTTGTCTGAGAGAACGAGCAGCTCCTGGTGCCTGAGGAGATCCTCCCAGAACTGAAGGGCTTGCCAGACGGCCTGCATCTCCAGCCAGTTGATGTGGGTGTACGCTAAGTCCGAGGGCCAGGGGCCCGATGTCGAGAGGAACCGAGGAAGGAGATGAGCGCCCCACCCAGTGAGGCTCGCGTCGACACAAAGAGAGGTCTGGGGGGAGGAGAGGCCAGGGGAACTCCCGACGCTAGCCAAGAGGGGTCGGTCCACCGACGAAGATGAGGAAGCAGCATCTGGGGCACCGGAACCAACGTCGTTAAGTCGCCGGAAGACGGGCGCCAATGGAGCAGGAGATGCAGCTGAATCGGCCAGGAGTAGAGGCGATCTAGGGGGATAAGGTCCGCTGCGGCGTTCAACAAGCCCAGAAGCTGAAGCCAGACTCTGGCGGGGGCTGCGTCCTCCTGTGCTAACTGACCAGCTAGATTCGCAATCTTCTGGATCCGGGGCGCCGGCAGGCGCACCGTGTTGAGGTCGGTTGCAAATTCCATGCCCAGGTGCACAAAGCGGCGGGAAGGAGCGAGATCCGACTTGCCCTCGTTTACTAGGAAGCCCAAGTGTGCCAGGAGGTGCAGCAGCGCACCTCTGTCCGTCGCGAGCGTGATCTCGGACTGGTTGCGTAGGAGGAGGTCGTCTAGGTAGTTCGACGTCGGACTGGAGGAGGACTGTCGGGCCTTGGCGACTACGGCGTCCATCAGCCGGGTGAACACCCAGGGACTGAGGTTGAGTCCGAACGGGAGCACGCGAAACTGGTAGACGGCGCCGTCGATCGCAAACCGGAGGAACTTCCTGGAGGCCTGGTGCATCGGTACATGCAGGTACGCATCGGAAAGGTCCAAGCTGACTGCGAAGTCTAGAGGCTGGACTGCGGCTTTCAGGGCTCAGGCAGTCTCCATTCGGAAGGAAGGGGCCGTAATAAACTTGTTCAGGGCCGAGAGATCGATAACCGGTCGCCATCTCCCTCCAGGCTTCGGAACGACGAAAAAGCGGCTGCAGAAGGCTGGGGAGTCGGGGAAACGAACAACCTCCATGGCGGCTTTCCTCAGGAGGGAGGAGACCTCTCCCCGCAGAGCGGAGGCCTTCAGCGGGTCGCTGGGGATCTCGGTCCAAAGGGGGGAGCGACGCAAGGGAGGCGGGCTTCGAAAGGCGATCCGGAGGCCGTCTGAGATGGTGTCGCAAATCCAGGGGTCGTCGGGGAAGAGTGCGAGCCAATTACCGCGGAAAAAGGCTAGCCTCCCGCCGACCGGAGACCCCGAGGAGGTCGGCGGGGGCAGGGTCGGGGGGGCAGTCAGGCGACCCGGTCGCCGGGCGGGACGGGGCCAAGCGGGAGCACGGGACCTGGAGGGTCTGGGCCGGCCAAAGGCGGGGGTCTGCACGGGGGCCGAAGAAGGAGCTGAGGAGGCAGCGGGTCTAGCAGACCGCGAGGCGCGACCCCTAGCCTGGCGGGAGGACGGAAAGCGGCGGGGAGGGGGGGCACTGCAGGGCCAGCGGTCGGGGTTGGAGGCTCTAATGGAGGACCAGGTGTCGCCGAACAGCAGGGGCCCACCCAGCGGAGCACGACGAAGCTGCGCGCACAGGTCAGGAGGCATCGTCTGGCAGGCCAGCAGTAGGGCGTCTCGACGCATCAGGTCACAATTGGCGGCGGCAGCCATAGCGTTAACCGACGAGTGGTAGGCGGCGCGGTGGGCAACTTCCGCTAAGACCAGCAAATCCCCAAGGAGAGGCGTGATAGAAGGATGCCAGGAGTCCTCCACACGACATACGAGGGCTTGCGTGAGGAGCTCAAGGAAACCGGCGCATGCTAAGGTGTTCCGGGCCAGGGACGCTGTCTTATCCAGGCCACGGGGGAGGGAACGTCGAAGCAGAGCGGGGCCGCCAGCTTGCGACACGGCGGGGGGGGTCCGGAGCAGGCAGAGGGATGGAGAAAGCCTGGGAATGGCTGGCATACCAGTCCCGACGGAAGGCAATGTCCAGGCCAGCCGGCCAGCGACAATCGGTGAAGAAAACTGGCTCGCGTGACGTGGCAAGTTGCAGGTGCGCCGAGAAAGCATCTCGCAGCTCCTTAAAGCCGGGCGGCTGGGGAAGCGACTTGAATCTCTTGACCTGACTCTTGGCATCCACGAAGGCGGAGACCTTCCTCTTCAGGGGGGGGGAGGCAGGGCAGGCGTCAGCTGGCAACGTCGCGGCGATGATCCTGGCGGCTTCGTCCAAGGCTAAGAGGGTCTCCGCACGGGAAGAAGACGGAAGAGCCGAGGGGGCAGCATCATCGAAGTCAGCGGGTGAAAGGGAGCGACCATCCTCGTCCAAAAGGGCCGAAACGGAGTCCTCGGGCAGCAAACTAAGCGTCTCTTCCTCCCAGGGGCGGCGAGAAGGCGGGCGAGTCACCGTGGTAGCCGAAGGCCGGAGAGAGGGCAGGGAACCGTCTTGGAAATCGCGGGAAGCCCGGGGACGAGTAGGTAGCGAAGACCGCTGCGGCGAACGACATGGCGAACGCGAGCAGGCGCAAGGAAGGGTCCTGTCCGGAGCGTGAGAACGAGGTCTGGAACGTGGACGGCGACCAGCCGGAGAGGAGCGCTGACGAGGAGAGGAGGGCCAATGATGGCGGTGACGAGGCGAACGCGCCGAACGGCGCGAAGGAGAGCGCGAACACGCACGCGAAGAGGAGGGGTGGTGACGATCCCGGTGGGATGAACGATCCTTCCAACGGGGCTCGAGGGGCGAGCGCGAGTGTCTCGAACTAAAGGTGGAACGGGAGGAGTCGGGGGCGCGACTGCGTCGCACAGGCATGGGCTGACGTCTCTCCTGGCCGGACTCAGTGAGAAGGGCGCTATGCCGGTGTTCAGATCCTCTGGAAGGATCAGCGGGCTTATCTGGGAGAGACTGGCGAGGAAGGCCGGTCAACGTGGGACAGCTCAGGGCAGACTGCTGCAGGCCGGGCTCAGTGAGGCGGGCGCTCTGCCGGCAAACAGACCCTCCGGAAGGGTCAGCGGGCATGGCAGCAGTGGCAGTCCTCTGGTCAGCGGGCAAGGCAGACACCCGACGGGGATTCCGTTCCATGAGGCCAGGGCGGGAAGGGGCGGTCGTTACCGTAACGGCGGCAGAAGTGGCAACTGGAGCCGGACGCGAGGTAGCAGGCAGAGGACGCTCTCGCCGGTAGAAGCTCCAGAGGTCCGACCAAAGCTTCTCCGGCCAGGTTGCACAGACATCACAAAGGTGGTCCGAGGAGCAGCCAGCACAGGGCAGGCAGACCGCATGGTCATCCGTCGGCCACTGGAAGTCGCCGCATTGGGAGCACGTAAGCATTCTGGTTCTGCAACAGACAAAGGGCATGGCACGGTCGTCAATGCAAGCAAGGGCGTTGAACCCAAACAAAGGTACTCCAGACGCCGCGCAAGCCAGCGCGTGAAACAGTGGTTACACTCTCTGAGGGCTAAAGGGCCTTTAAGCTAGACGAATGGAACGTGGGTACCAAGCGGCCCTACGAAAAACCAGCGTGTAAAAGGCCAAGTAAGCTAACGAGGCATAAAAAAGGATAGGGAAGGCGACGTCCCGCAAGGAGACTCGCAACAGAGGCTGACCAAGGCGCCGGAAAGTTAAGTTCAACAGCTGGTGCCAATGCCATAACACAAAGAAAAGGAAAGCCCAAAGGGCAGCCGGCTCTCGGCCCGAGGGCCGGGTGTGGGTAGCTACCGCTACCTTACCTCCGAGACGAAGCGGGAACGGGGGGGAAGGGTAGCCAACACCCGTCACAGTACAGAGGAGAGCAGGGGAACCCCAGAACGGCGCAGACAGAAGCAGGCAGCGAGAAGGCAGGCAGCGCTAGAAGGCGGCCGAGCACACGAAGAAGTCGGCAACGAGCGTAGGCAAGGACGAAGACCGGTCGAGGCAGAGCGGGAGCAAAGCCAGACACGTCTTCTCTGCATGAGCGAAGTAGCAAGACTGGCTGGTCTCGTGACCGGATCCGGTAGGGCAGGAACGGGAGACAACTCTCGGCCCCTCTGAGGGGGGGGGGGGGGGGGGGTCCCCAAGTGCCTCCCGGGTTGTGTGGGCACACAACGGGTGAGTAGGCTAAAATTGAGCTAGTAGTAGACATTTCCACAAAGTCATGTCATCGGTAATGTTTTTGAGGAAACAAACAGGTATTTACAGCTGATTTTGTTTAGTTTGTTTTCCTCTTTGTATGGACCCCCCCCCCCCCCCCCCCCCCCCAAACACACACACAAATCAAACAAACAAAAAAGAAGTTTTTTCACTTACCTTGTCCATTTCTGCATCCTATTTCATCCTTCTTGAATTTTGCACCCCCTTGCGGTATGCATTTTTCACCCCACTCATCCTTCAGTTTTAGTTCTTCTACCTGTTCATCTGTCAAGCCTTGCATGTTGGGAGGCAGGGTCACACCATGGTCTGCCAACTCGCCCATTTCTGGATTGTAAAAGATAACAATGTCATCATTTTGATTCTAGATCTAAATTACAATTCTTGAACTGCACTTGAATTGAAGTGTTACCATTTTTAGTCCAATTCCATCTTTAGGGGTCACCATTTTTATTCTAGATCTAAATTCAAAAGAATTTGGATCTATAATCAAAATGGTAACACTTCCTCAAGATTTTCAGGACTGAATGAATTACAAATGCACACACACACACACACACACACACACACACACACACACACACACACACACACACACAGTCACAGAGTAAAGTGTGACAATTGTTGGGTAGTGCCAGAATAGCTTGGCTCTCTTTCTTCTCTCTTTCTCACACACACAACACACACACTGCTAAAAGAAAGCATAATAATACAGTTGTAGAGTGGTGTCAGAATAGCTTGACTAATCTGGCACTATCCTTGTGGAATGACTGAGAACAAATCCCAAATTTGTCTTAGGGCCTGATGTGCTAATGAATAGCTACCTCCACAAATTCTGTCCACTTTGAGCCTTCCATTGTAGATGGCAACTAAGTCAGGAAGCAGAACATCCAATGGTGTGTCTGTTGTGGCCTCGTACAGAAATTGTGATTCATCACCGTGCTTGACGTGAAGCTTAACCATTTTTTTAAAAATAGTATTACTGGCTAATACTGCTGCTCTGAAAACAAATAAGTAGCATACATTTATGTACAAATGAAATACAAAAATGGGTATAAAACCATGCACAACAACAACCCACAACTCCCACCCCCACTAAAAAAAAAAAAGCCAGAAAGAAAACCTAACAATAACTGAATAAAAAATTAAAGAAATGAATCAATCTTTTAATGAACTATATATAATCAGGAGTCCTGCTAAAACCCGGAATTTGTTTGCATTTGTCCGGGTAGGAAACTAATAACTACGATCAGGGTCTTTGTGAGCACAAAAACTGTTTAAAGAACGTTCATGAATATATTTGTAAACGAAAGTTCTAGATTCTAACTCCTGCGAGTTGTTCAGTTCAGAAAAGAAAGAAAACTAGCTGCCTGGATCGGGTCAAGCCTGGATCTAGGATAGATCTGGATAACAAAGTAATTTAAAGTGACTTACATATATGTGTACTGAAATTAATGAAAGAAATGAAACGTCGCAAACCGTACACCCACAAAGCAACGTGCCTCTGCCTGCAAAATCGTTTCTTTGGGACGGAAGTTGAACAAAAATAGTAGTTCCGCAGCAACGTTGCCTGGCAGTTTGTAAACACCCCAGGCTGAACAATTACAAACCTGCCGAAAACAATATATTTACTTTATCGTATATTGTCTTATACCATAAACATGTCGTTGATTTTGCACGTCAAGGGTGCTAATAAAAGCGCCACCAATTCCCAAAATTAAAACAAATGGGATGGACTTGCAATAAATAAGAGTAACTTCCCGTGAGGAAATGGCGGGTCGAGCAGACGACCAACGCCATCAAGGAGTCAATTTTAACGTGTATTTATTTTCTGCGCGTGTTTTATGCACAGTGTACATTTTCCTGTGTTGGATAATACTGCAAAACATGAAGAAGTGAAAGTAATCCCATCTTTACGATCAACAAAGGAGGATTTTTTTTGGGTGGTCTTATTTCTTCAATTCGGGTTCTTGCAAAACTAGGTCATTGTTGGTCGTAGAAATCTTCATGATGGATGGATTTTGCGATACGTCATTTTGGGTACGTACTTATACATTCGGTATTGACACTCTGCAACTAATATGTTTTGCTGCATTTAAACGCGGAGACAAGGGTTTTCAACTACCCCTCTTTTCTGTGCCGCATGCATGGGTGCTTGTAATTTTTTGTTCAGTGTACAGGATTGAATATAGTGGGATATTTTCACTATCAAGAAAAATATAGAGCTCTACACGTTAACTGTATTGCTTCACGTAAGCTGCTAAACATTTAAGGAGATAGATAGCTGTTAAGTGATGTTTCCGAACTACTGTCCCAGATCCACTCCAATTTGCTTACAAAAATTCATAGGGTGTGGAAGATGCGTACCTTACTCGATCTGTACAATCTTGTTTTTCAACATCTAGAAAATTCAAAAGCACATCTGAGAATTCTTTTTATTGACTTTCTAATGCTTTTAATACTGTTGAACCACTGATGCTTTTGCAGCGTATGATGGACTTTAATGTGAACACAAGCATTATTCTGTGGGTGCGAGACTTTTTGAAGGACAGGCCACAACGTGTAAATGTACATGGCAGTCTGTCTGACCAAATGGTGTTAAATTTGGGCTGCCCTCAAGGTTGTGTTCTCTCTCCGACATTGTTTTCTTACACAGACCATAATGCGTTGTCATACTGCCACTTCTCATATCTTAAAATTCTGAGACGACATGGCTCTTGTACGCCTACTCCAAAAAGAGGACAGTCTGGCTGAGTACTTTGCACAGATAGCAGTATTAGAGTCATGGTGCAAAGACAGTTTTCTGGAAATTAATGTACAAAAAACCAAGGAGCTCATCATTGATGACAGGAAAGTTGATGATATTGTTGTACCTGTCTCAAGTAATAATTGACCTGTAGAAGTGGTCACTGAATTTAAATACCTTGGCACAGTTGTGGATAGTAGGATGTCTTTTACTGGAAGCACCGATCTGATTGTGAAATAAAACAAACCAATGTCTGTACCTTGTTAGGAAACTGAGAAGTTTTAATAGTAGTAGTAGTAGTATTGTGAGGACAAAATAGGCCGTGAGGCCTTTATAAATGTCCTTTCTTTCTTTAGTTCCTTTATGGGTCTGCTATGCATGCAATTTTCCTATAAAATCATTCATCATAGGAATAAAAAATCTCTTTAAATTTTGGTAATTCGTCCAGCTGGTTTTTAAAAGAATTTATATTAGATGCTTTTTTTAATGAAACTGGTAAGTCATTCCAAACAATGGCAACTCTGTTAGTAAAACAAAACTTCCGCAGGTTAGTGTTACAGTGCTGTACAAAGATTTTCCCTTCAGAATTTCGGGTTCTGTCACAGAATGGTGTTGCAAAAAAGTCGTTCCACTTTAGGTCGTCGATGCCATTATAAATTTTAAAAACTTGGATTAAGTCTCCCCGTATTATACGTCCGCGTAAGGAGTGTAATCCAAAGTATCTGAGTCTGTCTGAATAAGTCATATTTCTACATTCTTTGACCAGCTTTGTTGCTCGTCTCTGTACCCTTTCGAGCACAGCTGATTGTCTCTTTAAACCTGGGTACCATACAGTGTTTGCATACTCTAAATGTGGTCTGACTAGTGATTTATACAGTTTACTAAAAATGTCCTTGTCCAAATAATTAAAAGCTCTCTTAATTACTCCAACCATTTTGTTGGCCTTATTGATGCAGTTCTGAATATGGGGGTCAAAAGATAGAACTTTGTTGAAGACCACACCTAAATCTCTTTCCTCCTCACAAGATACCACCTTTTTAATGTTACTGTTCACTTTCATCAACTTCAAGTAATCGTGTTCAGGATTGTTCCTTCCAGCATGTAAGACCTTGCATTTCTCTACATTAAAATGTAAGTCCCATGTGTCGGACCACTCTTGCAAGTGATCCAAATCGTGCTGCAACACGTCTTTATTGCTCGATTCATTATAGATTTTAGTATCGTCTGCGAAAATTTTGCACATGCTATTAACACAATCTGGCAAGTCATTGATAAATATCGTAAATAATATAGGTCCTAAGATGCTACCTTGAGGTATGCCGCTCAGTACCTTTATTTTGTCCGATTTTGCTTCTCCAACCTTTACCATTTGTTCTCTTGCATGTAAAAAACTTCTTATCCAGTTGGAAATGTTTCCACATACACCATAGGCCTCTAGTTTCTGAAGAAGCCGTTCATGAGGAACAGTGTCGAATGCTTTTCTAAAGTCTAAGTATATGATGTCAACCATTTTTTTGTTGTCCAGTAAGGAGGTTATATCATCCATAACCTGTAGTAGCTGAGTAACACATGATCGTTTCCTTCTAAAACCATGTTGGCATTCAGTGTACATATTATTCACCGTGAAATGATTAACGATCTCATCTCGGACTATAGACTCTAAAACTTTACATACTATACACGTTAAGCTTACTGGCCTGTAGTTTCCTGCATCTGACCTAGAACCTTTTTTAAAAATCACACTTACCTCTGCGGTTCGCCAGTCTTGCGGTACAATACCTGATTCAAGGGAAAAAGTAAACAATGTGCAAAGTGGCTCTGCCAACTCATTACACAACTCTTGTAAAACTCTGGGAGGGATGCAGTCTGGACCTTGAGCTTTGGAAGGATTCAACTCCTTTAGTTTTTTCTTGACAATATCAGGAGTTATTTCGATATCTGTTATGGTGCACCCATTCGATTTTGAGCCTCTACCAAGCAACGGAACATTACTCAAATTTTCTTCCACAAATACGCTTGAGAAGAATTTATTCAGTGTTGCTGCCTTTTCATGATCTCCTACAGCAAGTGTGCCATCTTCTTTTTTAAGTGCATTTATTCCAGAATTATATTTAGTTTGCTCCTGTACATACTTCCAAAACACTTTGGGGTTCATTTTACATTTATCTGCAATATTTCTTTCATGCAATTTTTTGTTACGCTTTATTAATTTGTTACAGTCATTTCTTAGGGTAATATATCTTTGGTAATCTCTACCTTCTTGAGTTTGAAGATATCTTTTGTATAACTTGTATTTCTTTTTAATCATTCTTAAAGTACCCTTATTCATCCAAGATGGTGTGGTTCTTTTATGTGATTTGCTGTTCACTTTTTGGGATGTGCAACTCCATACCTTTCAGAATCGAAGACTTAATTAATGCCCAGAATTTTTCCACTCCGCAATTTTCAGGTTTAGTAGTTGTAAAGACAATATTTGCCATATATGCTCTCAGACTATCATAGTCTCCCTTCCCAAGGTTAAGGGAGTGTTTAATACTCTCACCTTAACCTTAATGTCATTTCCAAGGTTTTAGAATCCATTTATACTACATTATAGAAGCCTGATTGAAAGCATACTGACTCATTTGCACTTCGTCACACGGGGCACAAGGTTGTAGACCACACTGGAGTAACAGTTCCAACAGTACTTTATTTTCATGATGCACACTCAGCACAATGCATCGACTACACTTTGAGACACTGTCTCATACAATGCATCCAAACTTTGATACATCTCTCATACAATGCATCCACAATTTTGATACACTGTGTCTCTCATACAATGCAACACCCTCTTTATAATATTACAGATTTCTGGAACAATCAAGCAAATTACACAACTAAGAAAAAAAAAGTAACCAAAACTAATTAATAATTAATATTAATTAAAAAGAACACTCTAGATCTATCTTCCACTAAAATATAGGTGCATTCTATAAATGTTGTGAAATGCAGCCAACATGTGTACCACAAAACTTTGAAGTCAAATTTGAGGTCACTAGAACGATCGCGCCTCTTCCAGAACCTTCCAGCTTAATATAGGTTGGACTTTGCAATTTAAGTTAGCGAAATGTACAACATTCTAGCTACACAACAAAAATGTATTACAATTCCCCACCCATGCAAAAGAAAACGATTCATTCATTCAAGTCGTCATATATATCAACCATGGTCTCAACCTTGTCTCAATAAGAGGCAAATTAAAATTGTATATTTCTCATGAGCCATGTTGCAAGGGTTTATGACAGTCTTATATGCCTCTTTTGCATTGGAAGTGTCTGGCTTGTTTGGTACCATACTCCTTGGCAGTAGTATAGGAACTGGGGGAGGGGTTGGATCCTTGCCCCCTCAAGGAAAATGTAAAGTGGGTGGGGGGGGGGAGGAGGGTGGGTGGGAATAGAGTATCCTTCCCCTCCTCCCCCCCCCCCCCATCCCATTGAAAATGTAAAAGGGGGGGGGGGGAATAGAGTATCTTTCCCCCCATCCTCCCCCCCCCCCCCCCCCCATACGTATTTGGAGAAAGAATTTTTTTTTATTTAGGAGAATAAACATCATAAGGTGGGCTTTTGTACTTTTATTGTTTGGAGCTTGAGAAACTATTTTGGGAAAAAGTAAATCAGAACATTTTGATTTCTTATGCTTGATTTCTCAGAGGTTGTACTGTTGCTTGCATCTCCCCTTCCCCCCCCCCCCCCCCCCCCCCCCACACACACACACACACACCCACCCCTATTCTCCCAACTCCAACTTTTGTTTGATTTTTTTTTTTTTTTAGGCTGCAAAGTATCAAGTCAGATACGCTGGCCTTCCCAATGAAAAATATCTGAATTCCTATGCTGCTGTTTGGGGTCTGAATTGTTGTCATTGTTAGTCTGTACATGGCCAGCTTAAGTTACTCATGCTAGTGCTTATAGAGCTTGCTGTAAAATGAAAGGACAACTACGTACATGTACGGGTGTACTTTAACTCATTCAGCCCGATGCACGTATTTCCCAAAGTTTGGAGGCGTCATCTAATGACTATGCACCTGTTGCAGGAGATGGATCGACCATAATAATTCAAGTGTAGTGCCAGATTAGCTTGGCACTGACAGGCACCAAGCTAATCTGGCACAACCCTTAAATTATCATGTTCGACCCATCTGCTGTAGTGCGTCAGGGCTGAATGAGTTAAACAGGTTACTACATCCCTTACAAATGTACAAGTTGTTTATGCCCATGTGTATGCAGCCATCCCTGGTACTGCATGCAGAAGGGGTTTACAGTTATATTTTAGTACTTGTGAGATTGATTATATACATTCAGTCATTTTGTTTTTTTGTTTTTAGGACACAGAACTACTGTGGGAGGGATCATGGCCACAATTTACTCAGTGTTTCCAAGACACAGTTCTTGTTTGGACACCCTGTGGATTTCTCTGGCTTGCTTCCATTTTCTATGTCTACACACTTCTGTCTTGGTATCGGACACAACCAATCCCTATCAGCACATTGTACATTACAAAACTTGTAAGTGTCCCTAATATGGTATTGTATGCATTTTGTATTCATGTATTTTGAACCCTTTTACTGCTGGTGGGCTCAGGTTGTGTTTATGAAATCTTTGTAGAATGTCGAAGATCCCAAGCAGTCAAAGGAACGTGGATATAAAAAAATGATTTCAGCAAGAGGTATAGATCCTCATGTGCCCCCACAACTGCGGGAGTGCATGAGGATCTGTACCTCTTGAGGTTGGGTACTTACTTACGCCTGTCACCCCTACCCAGGCCGTCGACGAGAGACCTCCAGCAACTCCTGTCCTGTGCTTCTCCTTCGATTCTACTCCAGGTGGTTCCCAGTCTCTTGATGTCTGCTTGGAGGTCTCGACGCCAGGAGTTTCTCAGCCTACCTCTTTTCCTCTTTCCCTGGGGGTTCCATGACAACTTGAGGTTGGGTGGTGTTCAGTTTTTCTCAGCAGTGAATGGTTTAATTTTGTGGGTTGCACCTTGAAAGATTTCATTAGCTTTTTGCCTACAACTACAAGTTAGTAACTTTTTTACTCTGTCAGTGTCACTAAATAATACTGTTAAGAGTTCATTTCGGGATCCACTCCGCTTGCCAAGTAATGGCTTGTAATGACACATTTAGTCAAGCACACAAACTGCAAGGTTGACAGATTTCGCCATCCACAGTGTGCTACGGCAAGTTGTCTCGTGGCGGTTTGAGCTGCCAGCCGTAGACAAGGATATATATGTCCTGCAAGCATTAACACATTCTTTTTTTTTCTTTTCTTTTTTTTAACTTGAACTAATTATATTTGATGTCAAAGTTCATATCGTACCACAGCATTAACACATTCTACCCAAGGACTGAAATCCTCAAATTTTAAAGTTGCACTCTGAAGGACTGTATTACAGTTCTTGAGACAGATCGAACATGATAGTTCAAGGGTGGTGCCAGAATAGCTTGGCGCCTATGTGTGCCAAGCTATTCTGACACCACCCTTGAGCTATCATGTTTGATCCATGTCTTGCTGTGGTGTGTCCAGGCTGAATGAGCTAAGTTATACTTGTAGCCAGAGAACAGCCTTTAGTTTAGAAGGTAAGTGGTTACACTCCATCCGGCCAGCAGAATGCAAAATGCAGAAGGGAAGGTGGTGGGTGTATTGGTTGTCAGCCATCTTGTGAGACGAGGGGTTGGTGCCTGAAGGCTCTTGGTGAAATGAATATATATGCAGGTGTTCATGTTGGTTCAAGTGTGGTACCTCTAAACACTAAACTATTCTGGCACAAAAGGTGTAATGTGTCATCATCCTCTTGTTTAGAGACCTTTTGTTTGAGTGATATCCCAGTGGGTGAAACTCCTAAATATAATTATTTCTATCATGTCATTACTGTTATTGTTTAATGTACTTGGCTTACTTTAACACTCCAGGTGCTGTCAGGGCTGCTGTTCATGGCAACTCTAGCACAGTTTCTGCTGAGTGTGAGTGACCATAGCAAGCAGGAGACATCACTTGTCAGAGCAGATGTCTTCGCACCCGCTGTCCTTGCTCTCACTGTGGTAAGTATGAAAAGATATACAGTAGAAATTTGTATACAACTGTACATGTACTGTGAACTTTGGATAACAACATACAAGGGGACCCAGGACATTTTTGTTGTTATAACCCAAGTTTTGGAAAGCAGTTTAGGGATTATAAAAACAGTCTTTCCCTTGATTGGCAAAGCTTTACAAAAATGGAAGACTGCCCGTCACTGCGACAGAGAATTAACCAACAACAAGATGGGATGAACCATAACCCACAAAGTCCCTTCTATATGAGAGCTGTCTTCGCTGTCAAGGGTCTCTACCTTTTGTCTTTGACTTGATTCTGATGTTGAAATATCTCCTTTTGAAAAAGCCTCGCAGATGTGCCAATGCGTCATAGTAAACTCTATAAGGGGCTTCACGTGCGCAGTGCATACGCATCATTGGTTTGTCAAACGTCATTTGTCATGACGTATTTTTTTAGTTTTTTACGTAATTTTATATTTAACGTGATATGAGTATCGCTTTCGCTTCAAGACTTGCGAAAATGATGATAAAACTAACAGACTCAGTCTTGCTATAATTTGTGTGAAATCAGGTTGACTCTACCTAGCTACATGCTATACTAAGTACACCTGCATGCTCTTCATGACATTTTTTTTTGGTTTTTACGTAATTTTATATTTAACGTGATATGAGTTTCGCTTTCACTTCAAGACTTGCGAAAATGGTGATAAAACTAACAAACTCAGTCTTGGTATAATTTGTGTGAAATCAAGTTGACTTTACCTAGCTACATGCTATACTAAGTACACCTGCATGCTCTTCTGAAAGTGCGTCGATGTGTGTCTATGTGTGTGCGTGCATGCATGCGCGCGCTTCAAATGTCCTCAAGAGGCATAGATGTTTATGTGCCCACAGGCACATGAGGATCTATGCCTCTTGGAGATGCGCACATATGTGTGAGAGAGAGTGAGCTAGAGAGAGAGAGAGAGAATTACATCATATTTAGAGTATGTCTGCATGCTGACGGAGTTGCTTCTTTTACGTCGCCGCCACTGTCTGACTTTCTCCAGATGTCAAGGTTTTTTACTGTTTTAATTTTTTTTTCTGAAAAGAATTAATTTTTCCTGAAGATGAAAGGGTACAAAGCTGGCTAACAAACTCATCCAATGTCTTTATCCAAACTAGTTATATCGGGTCACCTGCATGCGCTTCTGAAAGCGTAACGATGTGAGTGTGCGTGTTCGTGTGTGCATGCACGCACGCTCCAAACATCTCCAACAGACATAGATCCTCATGCGCTCTCCGGGCGCATGAGGATCTATGCCTCTTGGAGATGCGCGCATGTCTGTGAAACAGAGAGAGAGCCCTCGGCGCGCGCTAGAGAGAATTACATCATATTTAGAGTATTACGTGTATGTTAATGTCTGCGTGGTGACAGAGTTGCCTCTTTTATGTCACTGCCACTGTCTGACTTTCTCTAGAAGTCAAGGTTTTTTACTGTGTTAATTCTTTTCTGAAAAGAATTAATTTTTACTAAAGAAATTGGAAGGATACAAAGCTGGCTAACGAATTCATCCAATGTCTTTCTCCAAACTAGCTATATCCAAAATTTCAAGTAAATATAACAAAAATTACAGACTCTAATCTGGGTCAACTGACTTCCTATAAACGGTTGTTTATGTCTTAAATGAGACATTCAGTTACAATATGCTTGGAGGCTCTCTTAGCCATCCCTTTAAGAAAGTATTTCGCCAAGTTTCAAACTTGTGTGTACAAAAATATCGGAGATTCTCTTGTTTACATACATACATGTATACGCACATACGGCGCTTCGCGCCAAATGTACGTTCAGCAGCAAGGTTAGCGTAACTAGACATGATGTAATTTTTATCTTGCTACTTCAATTGTGAGAGGTTTAGGCCTGCCTGCCTTTGACATCATGGACATGCTATTAAATTCGCCCCACCACGACCCGTCCTAAAACGTTCCTTCTGTAAATAGAAGGGACTTAACACACAAAAAAAGAGGAAGCATCCAATCATTTAGGATAACAAAACTGGTTTGTGCCTGCAGTGATGCTTATATATATATATATATATGTGAATATTGACGTTGTTGTGACTTTTGTGATTAGGTTACATAATGAAACTTCACCCCAGCACATCAACCCCACACACTAACATAGCTTGGAGATCAGTACTTATCCCAGTCAAATACAGAACATGCATGCAAAATGTGCTTGTCGTCCACTATTTGTGAGTATTAGTTACAGGTACATGTATTGGCAGCAGGGGGCGTGACAGTAACCATTGTAAGCTTTCAGGATGTTATAGAATAAACAGTTACATCCCTCAGGGAAACCCTTTATGATAATTTTCATTTGACCTCCCTCACACTTCTAATGTTCACAATCACAGTCATGAACCACTGCTCTCAATAATTAATATTGTATGAAAGCCAGACAGAAAGGTGACTGCCTAACATGTAAAGTGCTGTAAGTCCCAAGAAGGAAAGAAAGACACCTAGAAAGAAAGGACAAATACTGGTCTTTTCTGAGGGTGTTTCTTTCTTTTGGGCAATTTCTTTTCTTTTCTGAATATTGTATTAATATTTTGTCAGAAAAATGTCTTTTTGTTACACTGTAGTGTTCAGGACAAATGAGGGGAAGAAAATAAAATGTAGAGACTGCTAGCACATTTTGATCCTTCGTACTTTGAGGAGGTAGTTCTGTATACCTCACAATTTCAAACCCATAAAGAAGCAGTGAGAATGACTTTTGTTAGTTCCCTGAGGTCCAAGCCCTTTCACTAGACGCAATGCCTACCCCAACCAAGCTGTCCTAACACCTGCAATTGCCATTTAAGCCATTCCATCCTAAGGCTGCCTCGCGCTGGGACCATATGGCGTTGAGGCGCGTCCCCTGGGTGGTGGATAGGGGGTCCCTCGTGAGAGGGGTGCACCGAATGAAATAAGGTGCTGTGAACCAACATGGTCTAAGGGAAGGTGACCCCGACAGAAAACCCCTGGTCCTCCTAGTAAGGGGGTTGGGCGTGGGGGTAGCTTCCCCACCCTGCAAAAAAGGAAATAGCTACAAAAACGCCGACGAAAAGACTAACAGTTATTCCTTTCCTGGAGGAGGAAGGTTCTTCTACCAGAAGACTTATGACGTCCTGTGGTGAAAGCCGGAAGTCTTCGGAAGCCACAGGACCGAGCCGCCTCTCTCTATCCAGGGATACAACCATGGGCACATGGAACGTCAAGACCATGTACCAGAGCGGCAAGGCCGCCCAGATAGCAGCGGAAATGCAAAAGTACAACCTTTCCTGCTAGGTATCAGTGAAGCCAGATGGACGCAGTCTGGCCAGAAAAGGCTGTTAAGTGGTGAGATGATTCTGTATTCAGGTCATGAAGAGGAGAATGCCCCCCATACAGAAGGTGTAGCATTCATGCTGTCACCAGTGGCACAGAGAGCGCTGATGGGCTGGGAACCTCTTGGGCCAAGAATTATCACAGCAGCCTTTAGAACCAAGAAAAAGCTCAAGCTGAACGTCATCCAGTGTTATGCGCCCACTAATGACAGTGACGAGGAAGAGAAACAAGAGTTCTACGACCGACTCCAGAGTGCCTTGGACAAATGTGCGGAGCGAGACATCACCATCGTCATGGGCGATTTTAATGCCAAAATAGGGGAGGACAACACCGGATACGAAGAGGTGATGGGGAGACAGGGACTAGGCTCGGAGATGAGTGAGAATGGGGAGAGGTTTGTAGACTTTTGTGCTCTAAACCGACTTGTCATTGGAGGCAGCATCTTCCCACACAGAAGAATACACAAAGCAACTTGGGTCTCACCTGACCATACAACAGAGAACCAAATAGACCATATCTGCATTAGCAAGAAATTTAGAAGATCCCTTCAAGATGTTCGAGTGAGGAGGGGAGCAGATGTCGCCTCTGACCACCATCTGCTTACCTTAAGAATGAAGCTCAAGCTAAAGAAAAGCCGCACAGAGACAACAAGAAGACAGCGCTATAATGTAGGCCTCCTGAGAGAAACTGGAGTTAGAGAAGAGTTCAAACTGGTGCTGTCCAACCGGTTTCAAGCGCTACAGGAGCTAGTAAATGAAGAGGAGGCGGTCACCACAGAGCAGCAGTGGAAGGCAGTTAGAGAGGCGCTGAACTCAACTTGCAAAGACACTGTAGGGTTCAGGAAACACCATCACAAAGACTGGCTGTCGGCACAGACCTTGAAGAAGATGGAAGTGAGGAAGCAGAAGAAAGCAGTTGTCAACAACAGTCGCACGAGAGCAGCCAAAGTAAGGGCACAGGGGGAATACTGGGAAGCCAACCGCGAGGTGAAGAGGAGTATCAGGGCAGACAAGAGGGCCTACACAGACAGCCTGGCAGCAGAGGCAGAAAAGGCAGCAGGCAGCGGCAACATGAAACAGCTCTACGACATTACCAGAAGATTGTCAGGCAAGTATGGCCATACAGAAAGACCAGTAAAAGACAAAGAAGGAAAGCCTATTGCAGACAGAGCAGACCAACTTGACAGATGGGCCGAGTATTTTGAAGAGTTACTGAACAGACCTAGCCCACCCGACCCCCCAGACATCCAGCCGGCAGAGACCGACCTACCCATCAGCTGTGACAGACCCAGCCGGGAAGAGATCAGAAGAGCAGTGGCATTTTTGAAGAACGGCAAAGCAGCAGGCCCAGATGGCATCCCAGCGGAGTCTCTGAAAGCAGACCTAGAGACAACAGTGGAGATGCTGTACCCACTGTTTGGAAAGATCTGGGAAGAGGAGGTGATGCCGGCGGACTGGAAGGAGGGGTACCTAATCAAGCTTCCCAAGAAAGGCGACCTCAGCAAGTGTTCCAACTACAGAGGAATCACCTTGCTGTCAGTACCAGGAAAGGTCTTCAACAGGATCATCCTGGAGAGAATGAAGAGCTCCGTTGACCCCCAGCTAAGAGACCAGCAAGCAGGATTCAGGAAAAACCGATCATGTACAGACCAGATCGCCACTCTCCGCATCATCGTGGAACAGTCTCTGCAGTGGAGCTCCCCGCTGTACGTCAACTTTGTGGATTATGAGAAAGCATTTGACAGTGTGGACCGAGAGACTCTGTGGAAACTCCTACGACACTACGGTGTACCCACAAAGCTCGTCCGCCTGATCAAGAGCAGCTACGATGGCATGACATGTCGCGTGATCCACGAAGGGCAGTTCATCAGGGAGCTCCAGGTCAGAACTGGTGTCAGGCAGGGGTGTCTGCTGTCTCCGTTCCTCTTCCTACTGGCCATAGACTGGGTCATTAAGATGACCACAGAGCACAGACGAAGTGGAATACTGTGGACACAGCTTGACGACCTCGATTTTGCAGACGACTTGGCATTACTGTCCCACACTCGTCAACAAATGCAGGACAAGACCACGAGGCTTGCCGACATCTCGTCCCAAGTGGGCCTCACCATTCACAAACAGAAAACAAAGACAATGAGGCTGAACGCAACCAGAGAAGAACCAGTCTTGCTTGCTGGCACCCCGTTGGAGGAGGTGGAGTCCTTCACCTATCTCGGGAGCATCATAGACAAAAAAGGCGGCACTGATGCAGATGTCAGAGCACGAATCGGTAAAGCCAGAGCAGCCTTTCTCCAGTTGAAAAAAGTGTGGAGTTCCAGAGAGCTGTCACAACACACCAAAGTCCGGATTTTCAACTCCAATGTAAAAGCAGTTCTCCTATATGGAGCAGAGACTTGGAGATTGACAAAAACCACAGTCAACAGAGTACAGACCTTCATGAACAGTTGCCTTAGAAGAATTTTGAAAATCCACTGGCCAGAGAAGATCAGCAACGTCAGACTCTGGGAGAGAACAGAGCAGATAACAGCAGAGAATGAAATTGGGCGAAGAAGATGGGGATGGATCGGTCACAGTCTGAGAAAGCCAGCGTCCAGTATCACTAGGCAGGCATTGTCATGGAACCCCCAGGGAAAGAGGAAAAGAGGTAGGCCGAGAAACTCCTGGCGTCGAGACCTCCAAGCAGACATCAAGAGACTGGGAACCACCTGGAGTAGAATCGAAGGAGAAGCACAGGACAGGAGTTGCTGGAGGTCTCTCGTCGACGGCCTATACCCGGGTAGGGGTGACAGGCGTAAGTAAGTAAGTAATCCTAAGGCTGAGCTTTTTGCATTTTCTTATTGTCCTATGAAAGCTACATTACAGATTAAGTGTTAGCTCAACCATTTTTGTTCAAGGGTGGTGCCAGAATAGCTTGGTGCCTGAGGTGCCAATCTGGCATCACCCTTGAACTGTTCTAGTCTATTCTAGTCTATTATATTCCCTGAGGGTCCAAGCCCTTCACTAAACGCAATGCCTACCCAAGCCAAGCTTTCCTAACAACTTGAACTATTCTATTTCTAGTCACATTAATTTCAAGCAGTAGTGTATCAGGTTGAAAAGGGTTAAAGAACATCGGCATAGATTTATATTTTAGTGTATTGACAAAACAACCTCACTTGCTTGCATCTTTACCTCATTGTGCCCTAGTTATGAAATACGCACATTTTGGAGTTATCCTCTGAGGAATGCATCACAATTCAAGAGACAGATCGACCATGATTTATAGTTCAAAGGTTTTGGCAGAATAGCTTGACACCTATAGGCACCAAGCTATTCTGCCACAACCCTTGAAACTATCATGGTCAAACCATACCTTGCTGTGGTGTGTCGCGGGCAGAATGAGTTAAAAACATTTTTCAAAATCAGAGGTGAAAGAAAATATGCAAGGAGGACTGGGAGGTGATTCTGGGAGTTGCTCTAGTCTTCAACCGGAGTACCTTACATCTATAAAGTTGTCAGATCAAGTGAAGTTTATTGCCTTTGGGCCATTTGCTTGTGTGACCTGTACCTCGTGGAGGGAAATGGTAAAATCATAAAGGGAGAACTTGTATTGTGAGTGTGTGTGTGCGCGCGTGTACTTTCATCAGTTCCATACTACATTTTGTTATTCTGAGTATTTAATTTTTTTTTTAAATTTGATTATTTATTCATTTATTTATTTATTCATTTATTTTACTTCACATTTCCTACGTCACCATTTTGCTTCACTGTCATGCACACCATCAGAAACATTTACATACAAGCTCGCGCATAAGCAGAAGTGCCTTATTTTGCAACATCTCTTTGTTCGTCACTGACACAATTTTCTTATTCATTTTGGCTTTTCTTTTTCAGTTGCTGTCCAGTTTGCTAGTAGTGCTAGAGCGACGGAGGGCTTTCATTACGTCTGGAGTCTTGTTTATATTCTGGCTGTTGCTTCTGGTTTCTCAGATTGTTCCATTCTACTCTCTCATTAAGCTTCAAGTAAGTCTATCGGCAGTCACTCTTTTAATCCAGTTTTTAAGTAAGCCTTAAATGCAGCCATCAGTTTTGTTTAAAAAAATTGTGAAGTTTCGAGGGGGTGGGGTTGGGGGGGGGGGGGGGGGGGGGGGGGGTAGAGGAGAGAAGACTACTTAATTCTGTCTTTAGTTCTGAACCTACAGTGGAGTCTGCTTAACACGAATTTCTGGGGACACGGAAAATCACTTCGTGTTAAACGTATTTCGTGTTAACCAATATGGCCTCAAAATTGATCACGGCCCTCCCGGCAAGGAAAAAGTGTGTAAGAGATGCGTGCATGAATGAGTACGAGGTTAAAAGTGCACATTATCGTACTATATATGCTTACCTTACCTTCAGCTCGCTAGGAAAACACAAGGAGACGTGTACAGCTCACGTATTTAATGTAAAATCTATCAGGTAAAATCCATAGTAAAGTAAAAGCAACACGGGCTGAAGTACATTCTCGCATCAGTAAAAGCAACATGGTCAAAGTCATTTAAAAAACACCATGATTGAAGTCTGTCTTGCGTTATTGACAGCCCGTGTAGAGAGACAATCGTAGATCTCTTTAATCTTGTTTTTCACTTCAAGCGTAATCGACTTCTGTTTTGGTAGCCACGATCAGTGGTTAACTGAAGTAAGGGAGTGTTGGGTTGTGTTGGTACACGAATGATGCATGAATACAGTTCAGAAACTCTAGCCAATGAGAAGACGGATTACAACAACTGAAGGCTATTCAGCCAATCACAGGCTAGAGTTTGTTCTGATCTGTATCATGTGTACTACAGCACGAGAGTGACACGTGTAGAGCCCCTTTCATGAATTGGTTTTTGGTGTTTGTGACTGGAATATGTGTTCGTGTTAAACAGGTGAATAATAGTGAAATTGCTCTGGTTGGGAACCGAAAACAGCTTCGTGTTAAGCGAAATTTCGTGTTAAGCATTTCGTGTTATCAGTGAAATTTTAATACAGAATAAGAAGGCCGTCGGCCGGGAATGTAAAAACGGTTCGTGTTAACCGGAAATTCGTGTTAAGCGAGTTCGTGTTAACTGGACTCCACTGTAGTACGCCACCATGGGTTATAGATTACTAGTATAATTTTGATCAATTTGGACATTACTAATTAACCCCTTCACTGCCAAGAAAAAATGGACACCACACTACTGCAAGAGGTATAGATCCTCTTGAGCCCCCGCAGTTATGGGGGCTCATGAGGATCTATGCCTCTTGCTGAAACCACTTTGTATCCTTGTTCACAGGACGGCTGGAGCTCTTTCACATTGAAAGTTGTTTTGTTACATTTTGTGTTGGGTTTGAAAATGTTAAAGTACCATTACGCACATTTCAGCACCATTTGTTTTTATTATGCCTTGTTGACACACCTAATGAACTTTAACAGCAGTTTGGACATGCAGCAAAAGCACACATGTAATCGCACTTATTTATTTTGCACAGCTGTTAGCGTGTCAATCTATTTGTTTCCCTTAACTTGCCCGATTTCAGCCTAAGCACCCTTGTGTATACCTACCCAACAAGGGGCGCAATAGAGAGTTGTAAATAAGTGACCGGGTAGTCTCCCCTCCCTCCATCCGGTCATGCGCTGTATATTCCCGCCAGTTGTACCCTTAGCTTCAACATGAACGGTTCACCGGCTTCAGCCTCTCTCTTGGATTTTGGTTTTCCTTCGGCCTAAGCTTGCCTAGTGGCTAGTAGAGGGCCAGGTAAGGCCTCGGGTTATGCCTACGGCTAAATGGGCTGTTTATTCGCCGTCGGCGTTTCCCCTGGAAGTTTTTCGATGTGGTTTTGAACTTTGCTGTCGAGTCTGGGTCTAGCCCTCGACCGGTCGTGAGTATGGTTCATGGGGCCTTTCGTCGCTGGCCCCGCGCGGTTGCTTCATGGTTTTGCTTAGTGTTGCAGTGCACAGCGTTACAGCCTGCACAGGTGGCACTGTAGGATGTCAGTGGCTGACGGATTCTCGTCAGTTGTGTCTACCTCGCTCCGGCGGTGCCTCGGCCCGTCTGGCGCCCTCTGCGCGACGGGGTAGGTGCGGAAGTGGTCGCAGCTTTGTGAGTGTTTTCAGCGGTGCTGCTTGGCCGCTAAGGATTTTACCACCCCTGCGCCGTTGCGCAACGTGGAAGGAGCGTAAGTGATCGCAGCGAAGCCGCCCGGGGCTAAAGTGTCTACCATGCTGTTGGGTTTTACCAGGTCAGTGCGTAGCATTGTTTTTTTCCTGTATCCCCCGCCCACCCCCCCCCCCCCCCCCCCCCCCCCCCCCCCCTCAAATCTCCGCGCCGGCGGGCGTCTTCGGAGATTGTGGGGCCCTCTTCTCGGTGGTTGCTGGACTCAGTTCCGTTCGCCCTCTCATAGCGATGGCCGGAAGAGTCCCTAGGACATGCTGAACTTCCTTAACCCAGTGTGGGATTTTCAGTGGGGCGACCATCCCCAACCTAGCGCGTCCCCGGGTGGCGGATAGGGGAACGGCCTTCAGATATGGAGGTTAGCTGCGCAAGCAGTCGCGGACCAAATGGCGATGAGCTTACCAGGACGGGGCGGGGTAGCAGGTGGCACTGTACCTCCACTGAAATTCCCCATGTGTCCAATGACGGGTTTATCATGCGATCAAGAGCCGCATAAAGCTCTAGCCACCCTGTGTTCCCAGGGAAGGTCGTATACCAGGAGCTAAGGGTGAGGTAACCCCGACAGAAACCTCGAATGCTGAAGACGGAGGACCCAGGCCGCACGGCGCATTCTGATAAACCATGGATCCATGCAAACCCGCAACCATGACTATATGGCCAACTACCATTGACGATAATGGCGCTCGCCCACTGAGGACCCTCCAGGGTGGAGCAGCGTCGGGTCCCATGCCTCTAAGGGACCCAGCCTCAGCTACTGGAGGTCCCTCCCGCCCGTCTTGTCGTGCCAGGGGACGCGGGAGGAGAGCTACTGGCACCACCACAACCAGGAAGAATCCCAGTCAGCAGCGACCTTTTCAGGTCATGCACTGGAATGCAGAAAGCATTCTGAACAAGAAGACCGAGTTGGAGCATATCCTGCATGAGAAGAACATCAACATCTGCTGTATTCAGGAGACGCACTTGACACCCCAAAAGTCCTTCAAAGTGAGAGGCTACCAGTGCTTCAGGTCCGACAGAACAGATCGAAGCAAGGGAGGAATCCTGACCCTGATCAGGAACAACATCAACGCCTGTTTGATCGACACTCACATGGAGAACTCCGAGTACCAAGTGATTCGGATCCAGACGAAGACAGCAGATTTCCAGCTGGTCAACTTCTACTGCCCCAACGACAGACCACTCACCCTTGACACGATTCCCACTAAGGCCTCCAACTTCATTGTGGTGGGCGACTTCAACAGTCACTCACAAAGTTGGGGATACGACCACTTGGATCGGAGAGGAGAAGAGGTGGAGAACTGGCAGGACGACAACAATCTCATTCTGTTAAACAGTCCCATTGACTGCCCCACGTTCTACTCCAGAAGATGGCACACTACATCGACTCCTGACCTAGCCTTCTGCACAGAAGACATGCACAAGCAAGCCAGCAGAGAGGTCGGAGAACAGCTAGGTGGAAGTGACCATCGGCCAGTCTTTTTGACCTTGGGCATGGAGTCCTGTGCTGATGCAACCTTCCCACGGTGGAACTACAAAAGAGCGAACTGGGTCCTCTTTAGACACCGCACCAGCGAACTCACCAAAGACATTCGAATCGAAGGTCGAGACATCAACATGGTGGTGAAGGACCTCAACATGAGCATCCTCAGAGCAGCGCGTGAGTCCATACCCAGAGGTGCTAGAAAAGACTATAAGCCCTACTGGAGCAATGAACTGCAGGAACTGGATGATGATCTAGCAGATGCCAGAAGGGAAGCAGAAGTTAACCCATCACAGGCAAACAACATCCACCTCCAGGAAGCCAAAGCCAAATTTCTCAAGAAGAAGCTACAGGCAAGACGCAGGAGCTGGCAAGAGAAAACAAGCTCCTTGAACCTTGAGAAGGACGGCAGAAAGCTCTGGAAACTGACCAAGCAGTTGAACGATGAGAACACGAGCAAAGGAAACATCACCTTAGAAGAAAATGGGAAGATACTAACAGGAAAGCATGCTGCCAACCAATTTGCTGAAAGCTATGCAGCTGAGAGCAATCTCCATGTTAGCCCCAAAAAGCAGAGAGAAGCAAGAAGAGAGCAAAGAGAGAGACCTGCCAAGCAAGCAACAGCAGACGCCATGAATCAACCACTTACACACAAAGAGCTTCATATAGCTCTCCAAAAGTTGAAGGCGAAGAAGTCTCCTGGTCCAGATGGCTAACCCACCTTGGTAGTGCAGCAGAAAACAAGCTGCTTGAGGTCTTCAACAGGAGCTGGCAAGAAGGATCGCTACCACAACTCTGGCGAGAAGCGATCATGATCCCCATTCTAAAGAAAGGGAAGGATCCAAAGAAGGCCACCAGCTATCGCCCAATCAGCCTCACCAGCTGTGTTGTGAAGACCTTAGAGAGAATTGTGAACGAGCGCCTCAGGTGTTACCTGGAATCCAGGAACCTCCTCGCCCCTGAACAAGCTGGCTTCCGACAGTTCCGCAGCACCGAAGACCAGGTCACTTACTTGGCGCAGGAAGTTGAAGATGCCTTCCAGGAGCAGAAGCTGCTAGATTGATCTTCAGAAGGCTTTTGACAAGGTCTGGAAAGATGGGCTGCTTGTCAAACTGCTGAGAAAAGGCGTGTCCAGTAACATGTTCCAGTGGATACGCTCCTACCTCTTCAACCGCAGGGCAAGAGTCAGCGTCGACCAGACCAAAAGCAAGAAATTCCTCCTTCGTCATGGCGTCCCGCAAGGCGGAGTCCTCTCACCTACCCTCTTCCTTATCTTCTTCAACGATCTGGTGTCTGAGATGCCCAAGGGAATCAAAGCTGCCCTATACGCAGATGACCTTGTGATCTGGTGCAAGGAGGAGCATGCAAGTACTGCCACCTACAGAATGCAGCTAGCGGCAGATAAGCTGAACGCATGGGCAGAAGACTGGTGCATCTCTGTCAACAAGGAGAAATCCTCCACCACCCTCTTCACACTGTCCCCAAAGCTGAAAGCCGGAACCATCAAGCTTGGTGGAACCCCTCTGAGAGAGGATGAAGAAGCTATTTACCTTGGTGTCACCTTCGACAGACGTCAGACCTGGAAACCACACATTGCACAGGCAGAGGGGAAGGCCCGGCGCAAGCTGGCCATACTCAGAAAACTGGCAGGCACCACCTGGGGAGCGAACGAGAAGATACTGAAGACAGTATACCAGGGAACAGTCAGGCCCCACCTCAAGTACGGCTCCACAGCGTGGTCAACCTCAGTCAAGACGAACCGGCAGACCCTCGACCGAGTGCAAAACCAGGCTCTTCGACTCATCACTGGTGCAATGAAATCCACACCAATCAAGGAAATGGAGAAGCTGACCACAATCCAACCTCTCAGCCAGAGGAGAGAAGCCAAAACCATGGTACAGACGGAGAAGCTCAGGTGCTTGCCCGACCACCCCATGCAGCACAGACTAAGCAACTTCACTAAGAACCGGCTCAAAAGAAGCAGCTTTGTCCATGAGAGCATGCGACTTTCTCGACAGTACAGGGAAGTCCTTCCACAGAGCACTCTACCTCTGATCACAAAAGAAGTGGAAAACCCTTGGGCAGTGGACAAACCAGACATCCAGATCTGCACCAGTGTCCCACATGCTGCCTCAGGAGACAGTCAGGATGACACCGTTCGACGGGCACTCACCCTAGCGCTGATCGACGAACAGTACCCAAAGGAGGCATGGATCCACATCTACACTGATGGATCAGCAACAAATGCCATTTCCAGTGGAGGTGCTGGCATCCTGATCCAGTTCCCAGGGGGACATACAGCCACATCCAGTGTAGCCACCGGCAAACACTGCACAAACTACAAAGCAGAAACTGAAGCACTTATGCAGGCCGCCTCCATGGTTCAGAATTCTACAGACCCATGCTATCAAGTTGTCTTCTTCTCCGATGCCCTTTCAGTCCTCCAGGCCCTCGAGAATGACAAACTCCCCCAGCTGACCAGAGCTTTGCAGAAGGTCAGACAAACCAGAAGAGTTGTTCTCCAGTGGATACCAGCCCACTGTGGGGTACCAGGAAATGAAAGGACAGACGAGCTGGCGAAAGAAGGAGCCACAAAAGATCAACAAGAAAACAGCATCAGCTATAGTGAGCAAAAGACAATCATCAAAGCATTGATGAGGCCGAGGTCAAACAGAGACGACTACCACACAATGACCAGAGAGCAGCAAGTCGTCCTGATCAGACTGCGTACCGGCCACAACAGACTGAACGCTCACACGAACAGAAAGCTCAAGCTGGCGCCATCACCAACCTGCGCTTGTGGTCAGGAAGACCAAACAGCGGAACATATTCTCCAGAGATGCCCCCTACTGGACGATGAAGGAAAAGAAGTGTGGCTGTCGCCAACTCCACTGCAGACCAAACTACGGCAGTCGAGAAGACCTGGAGAAAACGACGTCATTCATCGCCGGTGCTGGACTGACCGTATAGCCCACTGTGAACGAAAAGAAGAAGAAGAAGAAGCCGGAAGAGTCCATTCCGTCTCGCATGGCCCTTCGCAAGGAGTGGCCGAGAGTCCTATGCTAGTCTCGCATGGCCCTTCGCAAGGAGTGGCCGAGAGACCTATGCCAGTCTCGCATGGTCCTCCGCAAGGGGCGGCCGAGAGACATGGCATGCGGGAGTCCCTCCCACTTTGCTAGCTTCCTATAGACACCGGCCATCAACCTCTGCCCGCCCTCGCAAGCTTCCGGCGTCGGACTGGCGCCTTTCCGCGCCACCTTGAGAGGAGCCTGTCCCTGCGACAGTCTTCTTCCCTGGCACTGTCAGGACTTCCGGCCGTAGCCGGTCCCCTCGCGCCCCTCGGGCTTTCGCTCGTCCCAGCCGCTCTTCCAGCCCTAGGAATAGGCCCTCCGCATGCCGTTTCGGAGCTTCCCCTCGGCTTCTCGGAGACCCTCTTGTCCCTCGGGCCTTGACTTCGGATCTTCCTCCTCTACGTGTTGGCCGTGCAGGAGCTCCGGTCAGCACTACAGTAGTGCCCGGTTCTTGGCAGCATGCGCGCTCTGCTCGCCTTTCACCTGGCCACAGCTCGCCACCCGGATGCTCGGTTCGCTCCCTTGACAGATTCTTCGGGTCTTCGGACGATGTTTCGCCGCGTCGGGACAGGGTTGCAGTCCCTCCTGCGGTGGGGGCCGATGATGTCCTCAGCTTGTATCCGGAGGACTCCGCTTCTGCCTTTGTTTCCTCAAAACACATTACCGATGGTATTACTGATAGGAAACGTTACCTAGCTAGCCTAATTTTAGCCAAATTTGGTTGTGTCCGTATTAGGAGTGTTGGCATGTGAGGGGCGCCATAGTCCAGGCCGTAACCTGAGTAGCCTCCCTTTCGTCCCATCCGGGTACGAGCTCACCCGATATTCCTCAGTTTAGTTCTTAGCTAGACTGTAGATGGTTGTGTTTGTACATCGCTCTTCGGTATTACTGTGTGGATGTGACCAGTCGCCTTGTGGCTTACTTGAACTGTTCTTGCATTGTTGGGACTTGGCTGCGCGGGTTGTGCTAGCTTGGAGCCCCCTTGGATTGTGCTAGCCTTCTTTTCGGGTTGACTGTTAGGACTGCTAGCACGCCAGCGGATCGTCTTCCCCAGGCAGACACTTCATCTGGTTGGAGAGGAACGTTACGGCTGGTTCTGGGGAAGATTGACGTACACAAGGGATGTACTAGTGCTCTTCGAGGCCAGTTGCTCTTGGAGTCGTCGCTATGGCCAGATATCTTCCAGCTACCCTGCTCACCATCGAGAATCGAAATTCTGAGGTCCTACGCGTGGTTGTCCGGCATTCCCTCTCGGCTAGAGGCTTCGCGGGCGCTATGGTGGAAGCGAGGTCTGCAGCCACGAGGAGCGCCTCTCGTTATGTCTACGAAGGTAGGTGGGCATTCTCCAGGCTCGGTGTGCCTTGTCCCTTCACCAGGCGTGATCATCTCTTCGCCACGTGCCCTCCCCTGCAGCTCCCCATTCCACGCACGATGCTCAAGCGACCACGACAGCCGCTGTACCATCCATGCCCAGAACGTCCCCTTCTCCATGCCTGGAGATTGTGCGGCAAGCCCTCACCAGCAGAGGCTTCTCTAGTGCGGTAGTGGATGCTATCGCTGCAGCCCGCAGACACTCAACCAGACGAGTTTATGAGGGAAGATGGTGAGTGCTGTGTGACTGGTGTTGTGATAACCTTCTCTTCCCCACGGACTTGACGATGCCCCGGCTGGCAGAGTTCTTCCTCTGGCTTTTCACCGACTAGGGACTGGCTCTAATTACCATCTGGGGCTACCTAGCCATGATCGCCGACACCTACCGGCACTTGGACCGGCCCGACCCTGGTAGCTACAAAGACCTCACCGATCTGATGGCCCACTTTGGTCTGCAACGCCCGGCACTGCATTCACCTTTGCCGAGATGGGATCTACCATGGGTGCTTACATGGCTCAACTCGGTCTGTTTTGAACCTCCTCATTTGGCGTGCATGCCGGACGTGACTCGGAAGACGTGCTTCCTGTTGGCCCTAGCCACAGCTTCCAGGGGCAGTGAACTTCACGCGCTGTCGACACGCCCAGATTGCTTGCAGTTCCGGACGGAAGGCTCCGTACAACTGCTACCTGAACCGACCTTTCTGGCCAAGACGCGGTCGCCTTTGGCTGCCCCACAGATGATGACTATTCACCCTTTACGAGTGACAGACTCCACCCGGGAGACCAGACAACAGGACCCGGTGAGAGCCTTACGTGTGTTCCTGCGCCGGACCAAGCCTCTGCACAGAGGACGCACCCGCCTGTTTCTCCCTCTGTCCCCAGGTAGACGTGACATCTCAGCCCAGACCATCTCCTCCTGGCTCCGATGGGTGATTCGCTCTGCCTACCAGGACCTCGCCCCTGATGCAGCCAAACGTATGAACATCAGGGCGCACGAGGTCAGAGCCATGGCTGCAAGTCTCGCATTTGACCGCAACTGCGCTGTCAAGGCCTTTGTGGCGGCCGTGGAATGGCGAGCTGAGACTACCTTCACCCGCTTCTACCTGAGGGACCTCTCCGCCTAGGGGCAGAACCTTTCGCTGGGTGGGAGACATCGCAACGGCGCAACACTCCCGCCCAGCGCCATGGGCACTGTAGGTATCTTAGCTAAAATTATCGGGAGTTTGCTTTGGGAGGGCGGGTCTGAGGGCCAGTGTCTTTGGTGTTAGGGATGCTATAGCGGCACCCACCTCCTCTTTGGGATTCTTCCTACCAGTAATACCATCGGTAATGTGTTTTGAGGAAACAAATGAATTTTTCTTTAAAATTAATTTTTTCGAAAAATACTTACCGATGTTATTAGTCTATTACTTGAAGGTCTCTCCCACCTGCCCCGCTTGCCACCAGTTCACTAAGAAACTAAACTGAGGAATATCTGGTGAGCTCGTACCCGGATGGGGTGAAAGGGAGGCTACTCGGGTTTCGGTCTGGACTATGGCGCCCCTCACCTGCCAACACTCCCTTATATGGACACAACCAAATTTGATCTCCAACGACCAGTCGCTCATTTTTTCGTGCTCCGCTGAGAAGTTCCTTGGTTTCACATGGTTGACCTCCAGTCGCTTTGAGCCTCTCGAGTCCCGCCTCTCGGACGTCCCTAGGAGGACCTGCTTCCTCGTGGCCCTCGCCACAACCGCCAGAGTCGGCGAACTGCATGCCCTGTCTGTTGACCCGGACTGCTTGCAGTTCAGGACGGATGGTTTGGTCCAGCTCCTGACCAACCCTTTCTTCTTGGCCAAGGACACACTCCCCTCGGCCGCGCCCCAGGTTGGAGTCTTCGGCCTCTTACAGGATTCAACCGGTCCCAGACATCTCGGCTGCAGGACCCGGTCCGAGCGCTTGAAGTCTGCCGCGCAGTTTGAAGCCGATGAGAAGAAGTCACCTCCGCCTCTTCCTGCCCATGGCCCTAGGCCGGGCCGACTTCCGCCCAGACGATCTTGACTTGGAGGCAATGGTCTTTATGTTCCGCTTCATTGATCTCACCCCTCAGGGTGCCATGACAATGCAGGTACGGGTTCACGATGTCAGGATGGTTGAAACCAGTGTCGCGTCCCACTGTAGCGGCGCGCTCAGAGACTTCGTCGCGGCGGGAAGGCGGGCTCAGTCCCACCGTTGCCCGCTTCTTTCCCCGAGACCTCTCTGGCCAGCGAGTCTACCTGGTCCTCGTCGGAGACCTCTCGGCGGTGCAACCCTCCCTCTGAGCGCCTCTGGCGCCACAGATACCTCTTAGCTGAAATCGTCGAGAGGTTGCCCCTCGATGCTAAGGTTACAGCCGTGATGGGTTTGGTTGCGGCACCCTCCTCCTTTTTGCCATTCTTCCATTCAGTAATGCCATCGGTAATGGATTTTGAGGAAACAAATGTATTTTTCTTTAAAATGTATTTTTTTCGAAAAATACTTACCGATGGCATTACTCGGAGGTCCCTCCCACCTACCCCGCTTGCCGCCACTACGCTAAGTGTACAACTGGCGGGAATATACGGCGCATGACCGGATGGAGAGAGGGGAGACTACCTGGTCACTTAGTTACAACTCTCTATTGCGCCCCTTGTTGGGTAGGTATACACAAGGGTGCTTAGGCTGAAATCGGGTAAGTTAAGGGGTATATTCCATTCAGTAATGCCATCGGTAAGTATTTTTCGAAAAAATACATTTTAAATAAAAATACATTTTTAGCTGTTTTTTGTACTGATAGTGTTGTATTTCTAGGAATCATTCATTCATTGTCAGGTTACTTGATATAAAGATGGCATGTGCTGAACTAGATTCTCCTGTGTCTAAAATGAACCATAGCCAGACCTGTGTGTAGCGTTTCATAACCATCTGTTGCAGAAGTTTATATCTGAACAGTTACGGTGGTAGTGGGCCTTTAAAATCATCTTGTCACTTCTCCTACAGGAATATGATGAAAGCGTGGGGAAGTTCACACTGTTTTACTTGGAGTACGCTGTCATCTTGGCACAGTTTTTGGTGCATTGTTTTGCTGAAAAAATACCACACACAGTGTTTCCAGTAAAGGTATGATTTTGTGTGTGTAGACATCTGCCACATTGTATGAAATTAAATCTCATTTCTGTCAGGTGGTGGTGCATGGGTTATTTGCACTTGGGTTAGCATGCCTTCTAGTCCTCTGTAGAATGCGTACTGGCCTGTGAAATTGGACCTTAACCCATTTAACCCCACGATTTGGGAGGTGTCACCAAAAGACTATGTGCCAGCTGAAGGAGATGGATTGAATCATGATAATTCAAGGGTGGTGCCAGATGAGCTTGGCGCCAGCCTTGAATTACCTTGGTCAATCCATCTCCTGCTGTAGGGCGTAGGGGCTAAATGGGTTGAGTCTTGGAGCTGTAGGGTTGAAAGTCATAGGCTGGCAAACAGATGTAGACTTCTTGTGCTGTTGGTGTTTTTTCCCGTCTTTGAATGATACTGTAATCTGGATCATTCCCCAGTTTGCTTGTTATAAGCAGACACAAACAAAATTATTACTTTGGACCTTTTTACATCTGACCTTGTTATAAGTGGCTTCATTTTAGAAAGAACAAGTCGTCATGTATGATTTTTATTATATTGGACCTTGTTATAAACAGGGCTTGTAATTTTCTGCAGTTCCGCGAATTTCTGCTATTAAATTTTTTTTTTTTTTTTTTGTAAATTCCCCTACCATCGCCTAGGTGGCATCTGGACCCCGGTCAATTTCCTCTTTTTTAACTTCAGACCATTACAAGCCCTGTATAAAGGGACGTTGATGAAAGTTGTCTAGAACTGTGTCAGAATTGTGGATTTTGATCACATCAAGACTGTTGGAATAAACGAAACCCACCCGTACAATTTAGTTTATTCTTGACAGTTAAGATGACTGTGACCAAAGGCCATATTTTTTTTGCAGCTCTAAACAACAAATTTGTTTATTCACTGTCAACATTCAGTAAATGGGATCATAAATTTGAGAAAGTATGGCAAAAACACTACAGCTGACTGGTTCGCTTACAGCCAAGCCATGGGTACATGTGCACTGTAAGCAGACTTAGACATTTTTAGAAAACACATGATATTTTAGCTGTGCTTGCCTTCTGACATCATCGTTGCCTGTTGAAATCACTGATTTCTTCAGTTTTTACTTCTGAGTGGGAAGTTTTGTTCATTTCATAAAACTATATAAACTGACTGATTGGTAATGACTTGAAGCCAAATGCCATCTCATCAAAACAAATCCTAGCCAATTTTGGAGATTTGAAATTTATTGAACAGAAATGTACATTCACATGTTAGTCACCACAACTAGAGATGAAAGGCAGGAATCATCGCGACTAAAACAGCTGCCAACATAATTATAAAGGTTAAAAAATCATCTGCCGTGCTGCATGCAGATTACGTGATTTGCTGCTTTATAGGTGTCTCTGATCAAACACTCTTCATGAGACCTGATTTCATATTTCCAACTTGCCTTCCCTCTTTGCTCTAATGTGATGTCATGTCTGAATGGAGACAATTCATTTTAACCCCTTGACTGTTTCTGAAGGTACTGTTCCTCCTAAAAATGCATAGTTATGTGTCTTTTCTGCTGAGCAGTTTCATTAAGTCAAGGGGTTAAATTCTTGGCAATGACTCTTTTGGTTCGGATTGGGCACACAGAAAATCAATATTATTGAGGGTTGTATGTTGCATTTTCAGGCACCTTGTCCTGAGACGGAGGCCTCTTTTCTGTCTCGCCTCACTTTCTGGTGGTGCAATGGGTCAGTACACATACCGGTACTTTTGTTTTTAACCTCTTGGCAGTCGGTAGCCTATAGGAATCATCATGACAAAAAGCGCTAATGACAGCCAAAGGGTTAATGAATAGACAACAAATGATTGCATATTATACCTCTTGTGCATGTAGTCACCAGTGCTGCAAAGCATAAATACATTGCAACTGCATTGTACATTCTGGTGTTCTCCATATAATTTCAACAAACTGTTATCCAATTCTAACCTGGTATCATCTACAGCCTGCTGCTTTCTTTTCTGGTACATGCATTTCCCTTAATAAAAAACGAGTAAAGTGACATGAGTTACCAGTGAACACTGACCTTTGTTTTTCAGACTACTGTTGGAAGCTTACCGCACACCACTTATAGAAGAGTCAATGACGGACCTGAACCCACGAGAAAAATCATGCAATGTCGTGTCCAGATTCCTTGCCAACTGGTCCAAGGAGATAACAAGAGCCAGGGCATTGTGAGAATTGGATTATTGTCGCTTGTTTGCACCAAGTCATGATTGTTCAAGGGTAGTGCCTGATTTGCTTGGTACCTGTAGAGCTGTCAGGCACAACCCTGAAGTCGTCCAACCCCTACACTGCCTGGACAAAGTGATCTTGATCCAAATGCAAGAAACATAGATCCTCATGAGCCCCCGCATGATGGCGCCAAGCTTATCTGGCACTACCCTTGAATGATCATGGTCGATCCATCTTCTGGTACATACCGGTTGTCATTCAGCAACACCTTTAAAACTGGGGAAATGTGGCCATGGGATTGAATGGATTAACCCATATCATCCTGAGGCTAGAAGCTTCAAATTTATACACTGCCACATGCAAGCTACATTATAGTACTTACAGATGAGGATATAGACCAATGGCTTTAGTTCAAGGGTATGCCAGAATAGCTTGGCGCCTAGAGGCGCCAAGCTATTCTGGCACTACCCTTGAACTATTTTACTCACACTTATTTCGCACACTGGTTTATTCCGAATGATAATGGTTAAATGAGTCAAATGTCGGTCCTTTCGCCACCCTTGACTTTATGTAATGTTAGCTGATGGATTGTCTTAGTTTCTACAGTTAGGCAGCGCTTACCTTTGTTCGTTGTTGTTGTTTGTTTCCTCAAAAACATTACCGATGTCATTACTACCATAAAACAACCTATAGCTAGGGTAATTTTAGCCCAAAAACTTACGATGTGTACCTTTAGGGCCAGGGGAGGTCACCAGGGGTAGCCTCCCTTCCCACCCGTTACGGGTAACAGCCCGAGCAGCCAAGCCACACCAGTTCTTTCCTTTAGCTTGCAGCGTATAGACGTGTTTGCTTAGCCCTCTGCTGTACTTCTACGGCTGTGTATGGATCGAGCTGTACTTGAATCTTCGTCATTCGTTCCCGGCCTGTGCTTTCGCCTTGCCTTGGAACTTTTTGGCCTTGTGTGTACCGACGGCTGTGTATGGTTCAAGAGTACTTGAACTTTCGACAGTGCGCTTCGTTCCCGGCCTGTGCTTCACCTTGCCTTGGAACTTTCTGGCCTTGTGTGTACCGTCGGCTGTGTATGGTTCAAGAGTACTTGGACTTTCGACAGTGAGCTTCGTTCCTGGCCTGTGCTTTCGCCTTGCCTTGGAACTTTCTGGCCTTGTGTACCGACGGCTGTGTATGGTTCAAGAGTTTGGGCTTTCGACAGTGAACTTCGTTCCTGGCCGGTGCTTCGCCTTGCCTTGGAACTTCTGGCCTTGTGTGTGCCGACTGCTGTGTATGGTTCAGAGTACTTGGATTTTCGTCAGTGGACCTCGTTCCTGGCCTATGCTGTCGCCTTGCCTTGGAATTTTCTGTCCGTGTTGTAGCGTAGGGTCGTGTTCTTAGACCTCTACTGTACTACCTACGGCTGTGTTGGTTCTTGGAGCCCTTGGACTTCGTTAGCGCGGCTTCGTTCCTGGCCTGCGCGTCGCCTTCTGTGACTTTTAGAAGTGAGTGTCACGGGTGCTTCTTGCGTCGCTGCCGGAAGATAGGTCCCTGGGCCGTGGGGCCGGCCTTCGTCCCTCATGGGAGCGCTGTCCTGCACCAGTTCCGGCTTGAGAGATTTACGTCGGCTTCGCCGGTCAAATTCGCCGTTTGGACGGCCGGGCCCTTCGTCGCGGACCCAGCCTTCCTCTTTCTGGATGCTTCTGGGCCTCTGCCGCGTGGGCGCTTCTTCTTCTTTTTCGACTACAGGTGCTTCCTTCCCCTGTCCCTTGCGAGATGTCCAGGTAAGGTCTCGATGTTTGCCAGCGCCGCGCCTCTGGCGGCGTGCGCCGGCATCCTTTGCTATATCGTTGCTTGTTATTAGGAAAGCGATATTGCTCAGAACAGGATAGTGGGGAAGGGTGGAAGTGTGCGCGGTTTTTCAGGGACCGCTGTGAGATGGCCTTAGTCGCCTGCTCGGCGTTAAATCCAAATAACTAACTAGTTTCGGGGAACGTGGCCTTCTACTAGGACCAGTCGCTTCGTTGTTTCACTCTATGTTGCAGTGCTCAAGCCCGCATCTGCACACCATGTGGCGACTTGCAGTGGCCGAGTTACAAGCATGCAATCTACCTCCCCGTCGCTGGCTACGCTTTGGGACCCTCCCGTGATGTCTGCGCTCTGGGTAGAGGACCTTGGGACACCCAGCTGCGGAGCCTACGGCGTGACAGTCCGCCTGCCCCCGCTAGCATGCTTTGGCCCCGGATTCAGCAGGAACACACTTCGCTGCTGTTGGGGGACGGCATACCAGGCTCCCCACTTGCGCATCCACTCTCTCGAGTCAGGTCCGCAGCGAGTCCGCTCGCCCCGCTCTGTGGAAAACAAACCCCAACACTACATTGGGGGACGCCTTGATCCCCCCCTTGCGCACCAGCTCGCTCGAGCCAGGTCCGCAGCGAGCTAGCTCGCCCCGCCTTGCGGAACCCAAGCCTCACAAGACCTCTGGCAGAACTGAACGCCGCTTCTCTCTGCTTGCGACTCCGGGTTCGCGACCGCCTGGACTCAGCTCCTCGCCCCTTGCCTGCGTACGCCCCTAGGACTTCGGCGTCCTACTCCGGACCTGCAGCCCTGCGTCTTTGGTTCTCGCCTCCTCTTCGCTCGCCGCTTCAGCTTCGCGGACGTCTCGCCCTCCTCATCGGTCTTCCCCTTGGGCTTCGCTGGTTCTTCTTACAGTCGCCGTCCCTTCCGGTCGGTGTCCTACTGGGTCGTCCGTGCTGCTCGCCCTCCGGCCTCGTCTTTCCCCCTCTCCTTCCCTGGCACCCTTTCCCCACCCTCCCCGCTCCCCTCCCCTTCGCGCCGTCGGCCACGTGCTCCGCCCTCCTTCGTACGGACGCTCCACTCGTCGGTCTCGCCGCCCGCGCCTTCTCTGCCGCTTGCCCTGGTCTCGCCCCGTCTGACGGCGGCTTCCGCCTCAACAGCTCCTGGTGCGTCGGCCTCCTGCTCCGCCCGTCGATGTGGATAGCAGCCTTAGGCTCGCTCTGGCGGATTCCGACTCGGCTCCCTCCTTCCGTTCAACCTCCGCGAGCTCTCTTCTACGCCCTTGACCCTGCGTCCAGGACGCCCAGGACAGAGACCCTTCCCTCGCTCGACGCGCCGCGCCTCTACTGTCTCACGTCTTCCTCAAGCCCGGACGCCTTCCCTGTCGCCTGCTTGGACGTTGCTCTCCCCCCTAGAGGTTTCGTCCCTGCCACGCCCCGAGGTTCAAGGGTTCGTGTCACCTTCTTCGCTCCTGCAGCAGGATTCAGGCTCCGACGCGGGTTCTTCGTCACCGTCATTCGCCGACCAGTGGATTGGACATCACCTTTCAGCGCAGCTGGATGCTGGACACGCACAGGCCTTGCTTCTGCCCTCTCTGCAGTGGATCCTGCCGCTCAGCAGCAGCTGGTGGACTTCGCGCCTCGCGCCGTGGCTTCCTCCCTGTTGGATTCGGACGGCGTTCCCCTCCGCGGCGCTCTCGCCTATGCTGGATCCCTCGATTTGGCCAAGTAAGCGCTCGTCTACCTGGAGCTGGCTCTTCTCCTTCTCGCCGCTGTTAGGGCCCCTCCTCGCTCTGGCTGTGGAGAAGAAGTCTTGCCTTCCGAGCGGCGTGTCAACGCTTAGGTCTTCGATGCTCCGATGCCACGCCCTGCTGTGCTCATCGTTCGCCCCTACCTCCCGCTGGACCTGCGGAGACAGCTGCGACAGGCTCCGCTCGGCATCCCCTCCTCTTTGGTCCTGGCAGTCAGTGAAGGACGCGTTGAGATTCTTAGTCGGCCCGCCTCACCTCCTCCTGCTTCCAGCCACCCGCGAGGTCCTGGGTCGCGCCCTGCGGATCGCCGGACCCGCCCGACACCCGCCCTACTGGCGTCGCTGCCCTCCCCCGCGCGTCTCCGCTGCCCGCCATGCCCGCCCGCCCCCTGACCCCGCCTCTGCCCCCGCCTGGCCTTGCACGGCCTCAGGCGGCGTCCGACCTCGACCTTCAGCTTGGCACGAGTTCCTAGCGGCGCCTCCCTTCCTTGGAGACTGCCTGAGCCTTCGCGCCGAGGTTCCTCCCATGGGCTTCTTTGTCAGCCGGGATCTAGCGGACGCCTACACTCTCGTTCCCGGGCTTCCGGTTTCCAGACGCTTCTGCTCTTCGCATCGACGGTGAGCTTACCGTTCCGCCGTCGCCCGCAGCCTCCGCTGGGTCTTCGCCCGTCCCTTGGTCGGCGTCTTCGCCACGGCCAGGCGGACTTCGTCGAGCCCTCCTTGAACTACGTCGACGATCTGCTCCGGCGCCTCTGGTCGGCACCCTCCCGGGAACAGCGACGAGACGCCTTCTGGCCTCCTCGACACCCACAGCTTCGTAGTCTTTTAGGCAACTCGGATCTCGCTCTGTCCCGCCACTTCGCACACCGTGGTTGGAGTTCCTGACGGATCTCGTTGGGTGTGACTCCCGGAACTGAGGATCTGGAAGTTGGCGAACCTGGCTCGTCTTGGTGCACAGCAGGAGACAGTCTCCGCCAGACCCTGGTTGCAGCTCTCAGGCCTAGTGAGCACCGCTGCGGATCTCCTTCGCTGGCGTCCTCGACCAGAGACATCGAGGCTCCCTTTCCGGCTCCTCCCTTGCTCGTTTCACTCCCCTGCCGCTAGGCGGTCACTGCCTGGCTTGCGCCTGGAGTCCCTCTCCTTCGCCTCCCCCCAGTTGTCCCTTGCGTCGATGCCAGCCATTCCGGCTGGGGTGCACACGGCTTTCGGCAGCTGTCCACCGGTCCTTGCGGTCAAGCCTTCAACTGGTTGGAGTTACAGGCGATTTGGCATCTCCCCTCCCTTGAAAACCACTCTCGGACATCAGGACCTGATCGTCGTTCCGACGAATCCGCTGGTGTGTCCTACGTACAGAAGCAGGACGGGACCTGCTATCCTTCATCTGCCTTCTTCTTACCAGCACCTCCGTTGGTGCAAGGATCGTCGCGTCTCTCCCCGGGCGAGATACTTCACGGCCACCCGCTTGTCTTGCGGGCTCCCCCTCCTGGCACGGTCAGCGTCTCCGCGCCAAGTGAGAAGAAGAGGAAGAGGCGCTTCGCCCAGATGTCGCCGGGATGTTCTGCGCCATGTGGGAGACCCCCCCCCCCCCCTCTTCGTTCTTCGCGACAGGGTGGTACCTTCAGCTCCCCCCTCCTCGTCTCACCCGTCCCGGAACCCCTAGCCTGGGCGGCCGTTGCGCTCCCCCTTCCCTGGGACGGCCCCTGCACTTCCGCTTACCCTCCCTCAGTCCTTGTCCCCAAGGTGCTTCTCTAGCGCAGGGATGCTACGCCTCCTGTTGCTGGGGGCGCCGTTCTGCTGGACCAGATCCTGTGCTACCAACCTTCTGAACCTGGCCACGGGCCCCTCACTCCGGCTTCCCGCTCCTCGCACGATGCTCTGGCTACCGCGCCAGGCGCTCTACTTCCGTGCTCTGGGAGACTCCTGCTACACGCTTGGAGATTGGATGGCAAGCCCTCGCCGCTGGAGTTCTCAAGTGAGGCAGTGACAGCTATCGCTTCAGGCCGTGGACCCTCAACCCTGTGTGTCTACGAGGGAAGGTGGAGAGTACTGGGAGCTTAGTGTGACCTCCGTCGCCTCTCCACTACCGATCTGACTTCCCCACCGCTGGCTGAGTTCTTCCTGGCTTTCGCCGAACAGCACTTGGCACCAATCACCTCAGGGGCTATCTCACTATGATCGCCGATGCTTACCGGCACCCGGGCCGAGCGGAACCCGACAGTGTAAGGTCCTTGCTGACCTTATGGCCCTCTTCGGCACACAGCGACCTGCCCTCTGCTCCCTGATCCCGCGCTGGGATTTACCCTGGATACTCTTCTGGATGAACGCTAGCGTTTCAAGCCGCTTCCCCTAGCAAGCGTGGCCGACACTACACGAAGACTTGCTTCTGCTCGCGTAGCCACAGCCTCCAGAATGAGTGAGCTGCCCACGCCTTCCGCGCCCCCGCCTGCCTGTAGTGCAGGTCGGATGACCCCGTGCAGCTACTAATGGACCCGGCCTTCTTGGCCCTGAACCAGTCCCCGCTGACGGCCCCACAGGTGATCACTGTGCGATCGCTTATGCCGATCGACTCCTACGAGGAAGTCAGACAACAGGACCTGGTGAGAGCCTTACGCGTGTACCTACACCGTACACGCCGTACCAAGCCGCTCCGCCAGGGACGCACCCGCCTCTTTTTGTTTTCTCTGTCCCCAGGTAGACAAGACATCTCAGCCCAGACGATCTTCCTGGCTAGATGGGTGATGCGCTCTGCCTACCAGGACCTCTGCCCCGACACTGCCAAACGGCTACTCTTCCGGGCCCACGAGGTCAGAGCCATGGCTGCTAGCGTCACGTTTGACCGCTACTGCGCTGTCCGAGACACTCTGGCTGCCGTAGGCTGGCGGACCAAGTCGACCTTCACCCGGTTCTACCTCTGTAACCTGGTTGGCCAGCGAGACAACCTGGCCCTGGTGGGGGACATCGCGGCGGCGCAACACTCCCTCCCGGCACCTTTGGTGCCGTTGGTAACCCTTTAGAGCTGTTCTTAATTGGACGAACTTCTGATCGGCAAACCTAGATCGGAGAAAATCGGCGATCTTTTGGTTTGTTTCTTAATTGAGGTTGAACGAACCTAGGTGAACTTCAACAAACCAGGTTTGCCATGGTTCTCTTTCTTAACTGAAGTGCTTGATTCGGCGTACTTACTGTCTGCGAAGGTGTTCAAAATGGCTGCCGCTATGCCGCTTCGTGATTTGAACGATGTTTGTTTTTGTACTCCTTGCAGTAGCGACCCCAAAAACAGCGTTGCGCCAACCACAGATCAATAAAAAAAATAGGTCTTGTTCTTCACACGAGTGAAATATCGCCGTCCGCCATATTTGTTTGTATCGGTGACTGTCTTCTTATCTCCAACGCAGAAGAGGGTAAAAGTTTTGACCAATCGGAGAAAAGGTTCGCCTTGGTTTGCTCAACACGTTCAGCGAACCTTTTCCGACTTCGAACTATGGTTTGGCGAGGTTCGTGAACTACTTCGAACTAGGTTCGCCGTATCTTTAGATCGTCCAATTAAGAACCAACCTGGTTCGTCCGAGATCGTGAACTGTAGTTCGTCATAGTTCACGAACTAAAGTTCGTTTAATTAAGAACATGCTTTAGCTAAAATTATCGGGAGATGGCGCCGGGGAGGACGGGGCTGGCTGGCTCAGTCAGGCACTGGGTTATGCGGCACCCTCCTCCTCTTCGCGATTCTCCATGGTAGTAATGACATCGGTAATCTTTTTGAGGAAACAAATTAATTTTTCTCTAAAATGTATTTTTTCGAAAAATACTTACCGATGTCATTACTCGGATGGCCCTCCCACCTGCCCCGCTTGCCGCTTGCCAGCTAAACGAAAGAACTGGTGTGGCTTGGCTGCTCGGGCTGTTACCCATAACGGGTGGGAAGGGAGGCTACCCGGGTACCAGGTCACGGCACCCCTGGTTGACCGGCTGGCGACATACATTCAATTTTCTGTTTAGTTTTTTTTTCACAAGCAGTGCAGGCACGTCCTGAGAAAGCCTTGTTGCTGTCGGGACGTTAAGCAATGTACAATGTACAATGTACGGCACCCCTGGTGACCTCCCCTGGCCCTAAAGGTACACATCGTAAGTTTTTGGGCTAAAATTACGCTAGCTATTATAGCCTATAGGTTGTTCCATGGTAGTAATGACATCGGTAAGTATTTTTCGAAAAAATACATTTTAGAGAAAAATTAATTTTACTGGATGAATATGTGTATGGTAGTGATTAAGCAAGTGAGCATGTGTACTTGGTTGTGTGTGTATGCCAGTACTGTGTAACTGTATAGTGTATATGTGAATGAGTGTGTGTAATTCATGTTATTCTGTTTTCTGCATATGTGATGGCATTTGGATGGACGGACATAAAACAGGGGAGAAGACTTACCAGTGTTTGCATTTGTTGCAGATTGCAAATAAAGCTGTACAAGCAAAGGCGACGCTCATCGTTTTACAGCCAGGACGGTGCTTCTGCACACTCTTCAAATGAAACAACACCTCTTGTCATCAACGCTGAGAGTACAAGAACAGACAAATCCTCCAATAAACCCCCTCAGCCGCAATCTTCATTGTTGAAAATTTTGTGCAAGACGTTCGGCTGGGAGCTGCTGTTGGCCTGGGTTTGGAAGCTGTTTTACGATGCCCTTATTCTGACCAATCCTCTTGTTCTTGGGTATGTGCTTGAAACATTGTGCTCAACAGTGAATGAACCCTCTTGTGCATGCAGTAGCGTGCACAAGGGGGTCAGCACTTTTATCCCTTAACCTATATACTGAGTCTAAAAGCTTCAAATTTGTACACTACCATATGCAAGCTACATTATAGTACTTGCAGAAAAGGATATAGACCAATGACTTTAGTTCAAGGGTGGTGCCAGAATAGTTTGGCGCCTAGAGGTGCCAAGCTATTCTGGCACTACCCTTGAACTATTTTAGTCAAACTTATTTCACACACTGGTGTATTCTGAATGATACGGGTTAACCCCTTCACTGCTGAGAAAATTGGAACCCCGTCCAACTGCAAGAGGAATAGGTCCTCATGAGCCCCCCAGTTGTGGGGGCTCATGAGGATCTATGCCTCTTGCTGAAACCACATTGTCTCCATGTTTTTCTTTTGATCACTAGGGTTCTTGATCCGTGTCCACTGGCAGAAAAGGGGTTAAGTCACCATAGGGGATGGTTGGCCATGATAGTTCAAAGGTAGTACCAGAAGATGCCGAGCAACCCTTCAGCTTTCCAACATTATTTTGAAGTGTCCAAACCTAATCTGGCAGTATACCCTGCAGGTATCAGGATTAAGCCATCTCCCACAGCTGGTGTCCCTCCAGAACTTACAAAAAAAAGTTGTGACCAGGATTGAAAGTGTTATGTGTCCTGAGTTCAAAAGGAAACTAGTTGACCCTTAGGCTGTCTGTAGCAGTTTTTGTCGCGATGATTCCTGCAGGAACAAAATCCTAAGGGTTGAGGTGAAATATGACAACAGAAGCTGTTTTGAGCACCCACCTTTCTTGTAAGAAAGAGGTGGTCTTAAAAGACAGGTGCTCCCTTAAGGGAATTTTTTGAAGGGCAGAAAGTGTCACCTGTCACTAAAGACCATCATTTAGGTGGCCACAGTCACAGCCACAGCCACCTAAATGATGGTCTTTAATGACGGGTGATCTCTCATAAGGGTGGTTATTCAAAACAGCGTCAGAAAGTGTTATTCATCGTGGTTGAAGACTAATAAATCTGAAGTGTCACTATTAGCTACCAACATGGTGTCAGGTGTTTCTTCCCTACAATTATTGTTGTTTTCCACAGTCAGCTGATACTTTTTGTGGAGGACGAGACCAGCCCAGAGTGGAAGGGCTACGTGCTTGCGGTGGCCATGTTTTCCTCCATGCAGCTCCAGTCCTTCTTCTTCCACCAGTTGTGGCACCACTCCACCTCTCTGGGACTTCGCTTGAGGACAAGCCTCATATCTGCAGTGTTCAGAAAGGTATGGTCATACATACGTACTTTTTTAGTCGCTGTAGCTAGTTCAGTCAAGTGCATTTGCTTGACCCATCTAGCCCCAACACCCCACAGCAGGAGATGGATTGCCCATGATAATTCAAGGGTAGTGCCAGATGACCTTGGCGCCTATAGGCGCCAATCTCATCTGGCACTACTCTTGAATTATCATGGTTGATCCATCTCCTCCAGCTGGCACATAGTCTTTAGGTGACACCTCCAACATTTTGGAAATGCACCCGTGGGGTTAAATGGGTTGTAGCATATGAACACAGAGACAGTACAAAAGTTCATCTTTGTATGCTGGTCTGTGATTATGGACCTTACGGTATACAGACAAAAGGTTCAAACTAACAGACCATTGACTTGAATATTATTGTCTGTTCTTAACCAAGCTAACGTCATGCAGTTCTTGGCGCATGCCAACTGAAGTCTCAGTGGCGGCTGTGATCCCCCTTTGCCTATTACAGTCATGCTTTAAGTCATCTTGAGCTTGATATATAAAGTTGATTCAGTGTAAAATGACACAATGATGAAGTGCACATTTGACTTGTCCGTTCTATTACCTTATTCATCATTATCATTATATCCTACATAATTATAAAATCACTGAAAATCGTTCTGGTCACACAGTGATGTAATAGATTGTGCTATTGAAAGCTTTGTTAAGACCCAACTATCCAAGGAACAGCCAAAAAGACCCAACTATCCAAGGAACATGGATACAAAGTGGTGTCAGCAAGAGGCACAGATCCTCATGAGCCCCCACGTATGCAAGGGCTCTTGAGGATCTATGCCACTTGCATTTGAGTGTTGGGTGTATCCAGTGGTAAAGTAGTAAATACTGTATTTTTGTCTCATGTAGTTCAATCATGTTCACTTGGATCAAGGTCAGACACCCCAGCTGTCCATGGAGCATGGATATAAAATGATCTAGGCTAGAGACATATATCCTCATGAGCCCTCGCAACTGCCCCGGATGTATGTCTCTTGCAGCTGGATTGTGTTCACTTTTTCTTGGCATTAAAAGGGTAACATAACATTCATAGTTTAGACAAAGGCTTGTTGAGTTTTATCAGATTTTTGTGCACTTTTATTTTCTCCAGGCACTGACAATGAACAATCAAGCGCGACGGGAATCCACCGTGGGGGAAGTTGTAAACCTCATGTCCGTGGACGCTGAGCGAGTGGAGGGCATGATGGGGTACATGTGGGCCATCTGGTCAAGCCCGCTGCAGATCTGTGTCTGCCTCTACCTTCTCTACAGAACACTCGGACCGTCCATGTTTGCCGGCCTCGGCCTCCTGCTCCTTCTGATCCCCGTTAATGGGGTGGTGATGAGTCAGATGGGCAGTGCCATGACCAAGATGATGCTGGAGAAAGATCGACGCATGAAGGTCATCAGTGAAGTTCTTAGCGGCATGAAGGTGAGTGCCCTGTCTCTTTTTTTCTTTCTTCCTCTTTCGACAGAGAGCTGGGCTGCTAGTTGGAACGTTTGACCCTTTGCCTGCCAAGAACAAATGAGCACGATCCAGCTGCAAGAGACATGCATCCTCATGAGCCCCCGCAGTTGCAGGGGCTGATGAGGATGTATGCCTCTTGCTCAGACAACTTTGTATCCATGCTCTGTGGACAGCTGGGGTGTCTGGACATTGAACTTAGAGAAATTTTGGAAACGTAATCTGCATCAAATGGCAGCAAAGGGCTCATGTTCTTCTGAGTTTTATTGTTATTTTCTACATCAGCAGCTTTGGGTTTCTGTTGTAAGATGTTGTCAAATTGTATAAGTAATGTGTGCACAATTATGAATTAAGTTCATGTTTTGAGTCGAGATTGAACTTAATGTTGTACATGCTTTTAATCTCTTGACTGCTAATGATGATACCGCTCTGCGGAACAGGTGTGTAACCATTCATTTTCAGAGCCACATCCACTGCCGTGTTCATGCCACCAGTGTTTTTGTGCGTGATCGAATTCACGACAAACTCTAAAACACAACAGTGTCGCTCACACAGATCTTGAAACTGTATGCTTGGGAGCCATCCTTCTCCAAGAAGATCAGTGATGTTCGTGACAAGGAGCTCCACGTCTTGTGGAAGTATCAGCTGTGGTGTGCTGGGATGACCTTCTCTTGGACTGTGGCTCCGTATGCTGTGAGTCCATGTTGGTTGATGACTAAGTAGCATTCCCCAGGACATATCTTGACCATGTTACTGTGGGGTCAGTGAATAGAGGCTATCCTAAAGTCAGAATTAGGTCAAACATTCAGACATTCCGTGGACTTGCCCAGCCCACTCCATATGCAAGAGGCGTATATTCTCATCTTGCAAGGAGTTGCTTCATTGACACCCACAGTTTGAGGTACTTATCCGATAATAACAGTAGGACTGCTACAAGGAGGCTTGTCGCAGTGATGGGGCCGATCCAGGGACGCAGACTACTTTCTTTCCTTAAGGGGTGGTCTGTGTTGCCATGGTGATGTGCCTGCCACCAATGCTAGAGGTGTGAGGTTTGATACGGGTTCCAGCATCAGGTTTTTCTCCTCTAGTAAACGTCACCATTAATTCAGGCAGACCATTGGGGTCTCCAGGTTCTCCAGTACTTCCTCCCCCACCACTTTGGTACCAATTTTGGGCCACTTTATTGAGTTTCAAATACAAATGATCTAAAATTTCCAAAACCATAGAAGCTGGCTTGTGCTTGCATTTGGCACCACATGAATATACAAGTATTGTGTTTATATCCAGTGTGTGAGTGAGTGTGTGTGTTCCACATACATGTGCTTGTTAGGTTCAGCTCGCAGTAGCCAGTTTTCAGTTGAGATAAAGCGCTTAATTAATGCACTGTATTTAATGTAAAGGGGTTTAACCTACTGTCTTTTCTTGATTCTGATTAGGAATAACTCTTGTTAATATTGGTTGGCTAATTGATTGGGTCTCAGGGCCAGAATTGCCAATTTTGGGAGTTGGCCTCGGACTAATCACTATGCATACTAGCTTAAGAGCCAGATCGACCATGACCGGTCAAGGGAGCACCACCCTTGAACAATCATGGTTGATTCAGCTCCAGGTGTAGTGCATCAGGGCTGAATGGTTTATCCCTAACCCCTTGACTGCTACTGCCAATACAGTTCAGCTTAACTCTTTCCCTACGTAACATTTTCAGCGAGTCATTTCCCTGCCGACGTAGCAGGGAAAAGGACGTATGTTACCTGGTGACGTACATTTTTGGGGTAGATTGAATTATTTTCACAGCCTCCCAAGGTAACAACCATAGATAAATTGGGTATCACTGGAAAGAGCATTAAAAGTACTTTTCAAAACTGCATGTGTTTGTGCATCAGTTTAGTGGAAAGTCGAACCAATTTGATTATTATGCAACAGAATAAACATAACGGAGCAAAAAATGAGAAACATGGTTTTGGTAGCAACAGTGTAAGCACATGCAACGAAAAACCCAGATTTACTCACCAACATGTCAGGAAATGTATTCCACAAGCAAAGAAATCACACAAGAGAACTGTCTCTTCTTGAATCACAATATTACGAGCTAAAAATCACTGTTAAAACCGCGCTCATGAGGATCGAATAAGCTCATCGTCGGAGATGATCCAAGGCACGTTATCGGCTACTTTGGCCTTGTTCCGACACCATCCGACAAGGGCATTCACTTTCAGATAACTTAGAAATGGTTGGTAAAACATATTATAGTGGTTGCTTCCCTTAGACCGATAGCTGTGATTCAGGCGATTTTTGTACAAACACACTGCTAGAATACTAGTGACTCATCTATAGACAGCATCGAGCACAACGCTATAACATAAGTGTTTCTATGGCTAAGGGTTTGTTTGGGTTAGCACTAAACCAGGAGCGATACGTAGGGAAAGAGTTAAATACACATGGTAACTTAACCCATAACGTCCTGAGGCTGAATTTTAAAAATCTACTTATTGTCCTGTGAAGGCTAGATTAAAGATTAGAAGATATATCAACCATTTTAGTTCAAGGGTGGTGCCAGAATAGCTTGGCGCCTGAGGTACCAATCTATTCTATCACAGTCACATTTATTTCAAGCTATTCTGGCACCACCCTTGAACTAAAATGGTTGATATATCTTCTAATCTTTAATGTAGCCTTCATAGGACAATAAGTTGAACTATCATAGTCAAATTTATTTCAAGCAAAAGTGTATCAGGATGAAAAGGGTTAACCACTCGACAGCTACTGATGGTATCGTTCAGCAGAAAAGACACATAGTTATGCATCCTTTCTTCTAAATGGTATTGTCAGTGCCTATCAAGAGGTTAATGCTGCTCTTAGGACTTAGTGCTCAGGAAGAGAATCTTTTCATTGTGATTGATGTCAGTTCTGTGGATCACCTCATAATAACTTGCACAGCTTTTGTAAGGCACAGTGAGTGTGTTGATAATGGCTTTTAAGCCTTTGGCTGTCGGTAGCACTCTTTGCCAAGGTGACCCCTATTGGAATCACCTTGACAAAAGCACTACCGGCAGCCAAAGGATTAAAAATTATTATTTATAATATCACCAGGTATCACTTGTCACCTTTGTTGTCTACATCCACACTGTTGAGGACCACTTTCTCCGGCCGGAAACTGCCTTTGTCGCCATTTCTCTCTTCAATGTTCTGCGATTTGCTATCAACTTTGCCCCCATGGTTCTTACAGAAGTAATCAAGGTAAAACTGTTGTTCTTTGTTAACATTAGTGATGATTATTGTTGTTTTGTTAACACCCGTGTTCATGCAGGCACCGATGCAGTAAACAGTACTAGTGGCTGCATGCTCAAGGGGCTATATTTCTTTAAATATTGTCAGTGATGGTGGTGTTATGCAGCAGCTGACACGGAATTTGGTTGGAAGAATATGTGATGGTGTCAGTATGAATATATGTACGTATTTGCCACATCTGAGAAATCGCCTCTGCTGGAAATGATAGTACAAGGGTTGTGCCAGATCAGCTTGGTTGAAAGTTAATCTGGCAATATCCTTGAGCTATCATGGTCGATTCATCTTCCATTTTCCACTAAGAACCTGTTTGTTAGTCAGAAGTTTGTTTGCATTAGTTCAAGTTCAACTCTGTGGTATACTTATTTGCATTAACCCTCTTTTACAAGCAACCACCAGTACTGTTTACAGTACCGGTGGCTTCATGCACAAGGAAGTTAACATTTTCAGACCTGCAAGCATTTTCTTTTTTAAATTTCATACACTCAGGTCTCTGGCTCCCACAGAGATGCCCGGTGAGCAAAAGGTCCTCAGGCCAAGAGTTCACAGTACCGGTGGCTTCATGCACAAGGCATTTAACATTTTCTGACTTGCAAGCTTTTAACTTATAATATTTCCTGATAGCTCAAACGCTATTTTGAAATTTACTCCTCACAGGCTGTGATCTCCGTTCGCCGAATCAACCGTTTTCTCAACCATGATGACCTGGACCCAGATAACATCATCCAGATTTCAGATGACTCAGGTGGGCAGAACACTTTTTGACCCTTATCATTCGGAATACACCAGTGTGTGAAATAAGTGTGACTAAAAAAGTTCAAGGGTGGTGTCAGAAAAGCTTGGCGCCTCTAGGCGCCAAGCTATTCTGGCACCACCCTTGAACTAAAGCCATTAGTCTATATCCTTATCTCTAAGTACTATAATGTAGCTTGCATATGGCAGTGTGCAAATTTGAAGCTTTTAGCCTCAGTATGATATGTGTTAACACTTTGGCTGTCAGTAGCAGTTTTTGTCATGATTTCTGCAGGAGTCATGACAAAAACCACTACCAACTTTCAAAGGGTTAACTTTGCAGATTTTTTTTTTCTACATCTGGTGTCAAAATTTTCACAGAAATTAATATAGAATTGAAATAAAAAGGATATTGAATATTTTGCGAATGCATGATTGTTCTAATTTGCATGTCTAAATACATAAACAGATCAACCTCAGATTATTGTGGTACCGATGCACCATAATGTCTGACCTTATTATTTGGGATCGCATTATTGTAGTGCTGAATTACATAGACTGATAAAGAAAAAGCATTTCGCAAACAAGAGACCCTCCAGTCAACATCAGCCTTGGCTGGCTCATGTATGGCTGTGTATGGGCCTGCTAAGGCTGATGTTGGCCTAAAGACCTTTTGCTCACCGAGCAATCCCACGGGAGCTACGGAACTGGTGCGCTTTACATCAGATACTGGAGTGTGTGATACTGAAGTTGACCTGAGTGTGTGTGCATATTCATGACTTTTTTCTTCGGTTTCAGGGGATGCCATTTCAATATTGAATGGCACATTTATGTGGAATCCTGAAACAGGAACAACTTTGAAAAAGTAAGTTTTGATTGATTGCTTGACTGTTTGATTTACTGATCAATCAAATGATTGACCAACCAACATTGCTGTTGATTAATTGATTGGTTATTTATTTATTTGGTTGTAGTTTGCTTGCTTGATTACTTCATTGATTGAGTTGATTGATGAATGGATGGATGAATAGACAGTTAGATTGATTCATCTATTCATTGAATGATTTTGCAGCATCACCATCAGAATTCCAGAGGGCAGCTTAGTGGCAGTAGTAGGGCAGGTCGGGTCAGGAAAGTCGTCATTGATGTCTGCAATCATCGGTGACATGGAGAAGGTCAGAGGGGAGGTCAAGGTCAAGGTCAGTGACATTCTGTTGCCATGGAGAATGAATGTAAAACATCTTACAATTATAGATTTTAAGTTTACAGATGTTGAGTTATACAGCTGCACACAGTCATAGAAAGATCCACGTTTGACTATTCATTTTTGTCTCTAAATACACTGACGAGCAAAAGAAATGAGACCTCATTGGAATCATTGGAAACACTGGAGATGATTCCAATGATGTCTTATTTCTTTGCTCATCAGTATATGTTGGTATGAGCAATGTTTTACTGGTTCAACCAAATAATGACTTACACAACTTTTGTAGATGTCTGTACAAACTGTGTGCCAGCCATGGGACTCGGATTGGCCATGATCATTCAAGAGTGTCACCAGATTGGGGTTTGCGCCCTCCCAGGTGCAGGTTTGTCTGTCACTGCCCTAAAGGACTATAGCTGATTCATCTCCCGTGGCTGGTACACATGTAGATGCTTTTGAAAGTCGTTATTCATCTGCAAGATTTTATCAGGGCATTATGACTACTACTAACGGGACTGTTGATTTTCAGGGGTCCCTTGCCTACGTATCTCAGCAGGCCTGGATCCAGAATAACACAGTTCGCAGTAACATTCTCTTCGGTCAAGCCTTGAGGCAAGATATGTACGACACGAGCGTCAGGGCCTGTGCCCTCGACCCTGATCTCGCCATTCTGCCTGCTGGAGATCTCACAGAAATTGGCGAGAGGGTAAGCGTGCGGAGCATGAAAATTATGCCTTAGGGAGCGAAAGGGCGTCAGGTGGACATCAGCTGTAGGTGGCCAGTGCACACCTGTGCACGGGCCAGCTACAGTGGACGTCAGTCCTGAGGACCTTTTGGCTACTCCCAAATAGCAAAATGTCTTCAGGCCCATGACAGCCGCAGTGGGCCTGCGCACCACTGTGCGCAGGCCCACTGCAGCTGTTTGTGGGCTGGGGGACCTTTGCTTGCTGAGCTGGGACAGTGTGCGGTAGGATCCTGTTCAGACAAGTGAGGAAGCAAGACATGCAGGTCAGGTGCACAACCTTGCCCAGGCTAACAATGGTTCACATCATCCCATCCTCATTTGCTCACTTGGACAGTTTACAGTAACATTCTGTTCAGAGCAAACATGATGACAGACATTACATGTGTTGCCACCTGTGCTGTCGATCCCTCATTTGCCAGTGGTTATAAGTGTGATTTGTGAAATCATCACACACTGACTACCTGAAGACTGGTCCACTTGAGAAACAGTGATAATAGTAAACTAAGAGACAGAGCCACATGAACCCATACTGTGTTTCTTGTCCCAGCATACAAACCCATACTGTGTTTCTTGTCCCAGCATACAAACCCAAAATCCAGACAGAGCCCATAGTGAAGAAGTTAGTTAAGGTGTGGTCTAAGGATAGTGTAGAACAGTTGCAGGGGTGTTTTGAGTGTACAGATTGGGACGTGTTTCTTGATTCTAGTGCCAGTGTAGACGAAGCTACTGAAGTAACTTCTGACTATGTGAATTTCTGTAAAGATATGATTATCCTATCTAAGACAGTGAAATTGTATCCCAACAACAAACCATGGATTTCAAAGTCTCTCAAAGCCACATTGAATGAGAAAAAAGTTGCATTTCAGACTGGAGACAGAGTAGAAAGGAAAGCAGTACAGAATAAATTGAGGAAGCAGATTTTAGACGCTAAGAAAAAGTATAAAGAGAAAGAGTCACAGTTTGAATCAGGTAGCTTAGCAGATGCATGGAAAGGACTTAAAACTTTATCAGGCCACAATAAATCAAAATTCAGTAGCAGTAGCATGCCAATGAAAGAACAAACTGAATTTTCTGAAAAACTGAATGAGTTCTATTGTAGATTTGAGAAAGATGATCTGAAGGATGATTTAGATAACATGATTTCCCAGCTTGAAGTAAATGTGGCAGGCAATGTTGATGAAGACTTTGAGATCCATGGCAAGGCGGTTGAGAAGCTTTTTAGCAAACTGAATGTTAAGAAAGCAGTAGGCCCTGATAATATTTGCGGTAGAGTTTTGAGAGTATGTGCCAGTCAATTGTCTGTTGTTTATAGCCGTTTGTTTAGCTGATCTCTGAAGGATTGCACTGTACCTAGGCTCTGGAAAACATCTACAGTCTGCCCTGTCCCCAAGAACAACAAGCCCAAGACACTCAATGACTATCACCCTGTAACTCTCACCTCTATAGTAATGAAGTGCTTTGAGCGTGTTGTCCTTTCTAGACTGCTCGATCAGGTCAAGCCCTATCAAGATCCTTTCCAGTTTGCATACAAGCAAAACAGATGTACCAATGACACCACACTCACACTCCTGCACCATGCATACACACATTTAGAAAAACCTGGCTCTTTTGTACGCATTCTTTTTATAGACTTTTCTTCAGCCTTCAACACTATACAACCCTATCTCATAGCTCAAAAACTTCTCCGTTACAATGTAACGCCAAGGCTTATCCTATGGATTGTCAACTTCCTTGTAAATAGGACCCAGTCAGTTCGCTTTCAAACAGCTCTCTCATCCCTTAGGTCCACTTCCATAGGCGCCCCTCAAGGTACAGTTCTCTCCCCTGTGCTGTTCACACTGTACACTAACGATTGTAGTGGCACTGACTCTACCCTTATAAAATACTCGGATGACACTGCCTTAGAAGATCTCTCCAATAATGATGCGACTTGCTTTGCAGAAGTAGAACGTTTTAGTGTTTGGTGTAAAGATAATTTTCTAGACCTAAATGTGAGTAAGACCAAGGAACTACTGATAGACTTTCGAAGAAACCCTGCCCCTGTCCCTGTTCTGATGATCGATGATGTGTCTGTTGAGCGTGTGACTGAGTATAAGTATCTTGGAACAGTCATAGATGATAAGTTGTCCTTTAACGCAAACACCTCCCTCATACACAAGAAATGTCAGTCACGCATCTACTGCCTCCAGAAACTCAGGAAGCTGAATGTGAACCCCTCTGTCCTTCAAACTTTTTACTGCTCTTTTATTGAGTCTGTCATCACTTTCGGTTCTGTGTGCTGATATGGAGGTCTGAGTGTGAAGAACAAGAACACCCTGGCACGAATGGTAAACATCTGCAGCAAAGTGACTGGCACTAAGCAAAACAGTGTGGAGTCCCTGTATGAACAGCGTGTGGTGAGAAAGGGTAGGCGGATAGCTTCAGACAGATCCCATGTCCTTGCCCACCTCTATGAACTCCTCCCCTCTGGCCGCAGACTCCGCACGCACAAAGCTAGAACACTTAGACTACAGCACAGTTTCATCCCCAAATCCATCACTCTAAGCAATCTGTAGGTACATCCACGCATACCCAAACCTAACTCCTCCCCCTATCCCCCTTTACCTGTGCAATCAGTAGGAATGGAGCTTGTTGATTTTAGAGAAGTGATTATATTGTGTTTCATTTGGTGGTGAACATGGACATACTGGGATTGTTGTTACTGAGTGTTTACCCACTAATTATTTTACTATGGTAGACTTTAATTATGCAGCTTGTGTAATAATGTGTAATAATGTACTGAGATGTTTGTATAATAAGTAGTGAGGGTTAGGACTAGGTTGAAACACGCGTATTATGTATGCATATGTAGAGGTGGGTGTGAATGTATAAGTGCCGCTCAGTTCAGTCCATAAAAGATGTTTGTGTGAGATGTGTAAGAGTTATGTGTAAAGATTTTATAGTGTTTACTTTATATCCATTTGGAATTTGTAGCTGTGCAAGTGCAGGGAGAAAATGTTCATAATTATGCTATAATGTTTTTATGTCTTGTTTGTACTATTTGTTATAAATGTACCACAAGCGAATTTCTCTTTTCGAGATAATAAAGTACTCTTATTCTTAACCCCTGCAACTGTGAGGGCTTACTAGCTTCATCAACTCTCACACTGGTTGTCTCCCTCATTTATCTACTGCTTTGGCGGTAGAGAATTGAAGGAGACAACCAGTGTGGTTTTGTCTGCACCTCTTGTAATGCGCTGGTTGCAAGTTTCCGAGTAGGGCGAGAATGCTTGCTGGATTTTGTGACTTTGCACCGAGACAAGACTCGGTTAGCCATGAAGTGTGAGCAATTCGGCTAGCTGTTACACTAAGCCGACAATGTTTTGCTTTGAATCACACATAATATCCATCAGACTTTAAGCTCAGACTGAAAAGAACCTGTGACGATTGCTGCCTGGTCATTCAGCTGTTACAATTCAACTTCCACCCACCCACCCCCCCCCCCCCACCCCCCCACCCCCACACAATATTTGTAGAAATAATGCTGTGGAAAACGATCACTCAACATGTATTAAAACTGCATATGGCGATGAAGCCAGTCACAATGGCTTCGGGAAATGCCCTAATACCTTATTATTTAAATAGCTAGTATAATTATTATATATAAAGTGGGCAGTGGGCAGATGTTCACATCTGCACGGGACATAGACGACCCCGCCCTCCACGAGTCGCCTGCTGCCTTGCAGGCCTGGCCGCTTGGCTGCGGAAAGGCTAAGGGAGGAAACCCCTGACATCAAAGCCCCCGTGTCTCCGGGGAAGGCTTTTGAGCCAGAGACTAGGACAAGGACAGTCTGATATAAAACCTACAACCCGAGGACCTCGATGCCATCGTCCCAGCTTGCTAGGCCATGGCAGATGAACCAAGGGTTTAAAGGGTGGGGCCAGTACTGCGCACACTGCACTCCACCAAAAAGCTCCACCGCGCAGGCTTTAGGAAACGTCCATGGACCATGACACTGACCATTCCAAGTCCTGTAGCGACGGGCGAGGGGCGAAACGGCAGGTGAAAGATGTCACTGGAAGCCGCAGTCTCAAACCTGCATGCAGGCGGTTCAGGATATTGGTCGCCTGATGTTGACCTGGGGATGACAACATCACTCGGCACACCCTGAACGACCAAGCAGCCTTCTCTAGGGACAGCACTGCTTGCTCCACATGGAGAGGGGCCTAGAAAAGGTGGCCTAACCAAAGCTCGTCCCCTCGCAACCCAGTTGGCTAGCCGCGGTCAACGGGCATCTTCTCCTGCGGTCAAAAAACAAGAAAGAATAACGGATCCACTCTCATGACGACCACGACCGGACTCAACGTAGCATGCTGGAACGTCCGAACCATGCTCGACACAGCAGACAGCGGACGCCCTGAACGTCGCTCCGCCCTCATTGCCCATGAATTGCGGAGGTTAAACATCGACATCGCCGCGCTCAGCGAAGTACGCCTTTCGGACGAAGGCAGCCTCCAAGAACTTGGTGCTGGGTACACCCTCTACTGGTCAGGCAGGCCTGCATCAGAAAGACGGCTCTCAGGCGTGGGTTTCATGGTCAAGACATCCATTGCGACTAAGCTGGAAAACCTACCAACGGGCCACTCAGACCGCATCATGTCCATGCGCCTCCCACTGAGACACCAGCAACACGTCACCCTTCTCAGTGTGTACTCCCCAACCCTCCTGGCAGAGCCTGCTGAAAAGGACAAGTTTTACACTGACCTGCGCAGCCTCCTACAGAGTACACCTGCAGACGACAAAGTCATCATCCTTGGCGACTTCAACGCCAGAGTGGGCCAGGACTCTGAAGCCTGGAAAGGAGTCCTCGGCAAGCATGGCGTGGGGAACTGCAATGACAATGGCCGCCTACTGTTGGAGTTCTGTGCGGAGCAGCAACTGGTCATCACCAACACTACTTTTCAGCAAAAGGACAGTCGAAAGACCACCTGGATGCATCCTCGCTCCAAACACTGGCACCTTATCGACTATGTCCTAGTGCGTCAGAGGGACCGCAGTGACGTCCTCCTCACCAGAGTGATGCCCAGCGCAGAGTGCCACACTGACCACCGCCTTGTCCGCTGCAAACTCAGGCTCCACTTCAAGCCAAAACCCAAGAAATGGGGGCCCCCCAAGAAAAAGCTTGATGTTGCCAGCCTTCAGCGTGACGATGTGAAAGCTGCCTTTCAGACAGATTTACAGCGCAGGCTCAAAGACACAGCGGACCCAGTAGACTCCTCCCCTGAAACACTTTGGGAACAACTGAAAACTGCTATTGCAAAATCCTCTGCAGAAGTCTTGGGTTTCGCCAGAAAGAAGAACAAAGACTGGTTTGACGAAAACGATGTAGAGATCCAGGAACACCTAGCAAAAAAAAGAGCCGCCCATCAGGCCCACCTAGCCCAGCCTTCCTGCCCTGTGAAGAAGTCTGCCTTCCGCCTCGTCTGCAGCAGTCTCCAGCGCAAGCTCAGAGATCTCCAGAATGAGTGGTGGACCAGACTTGCACAGAGGACCCAGCTTTGCGCTGACAATGGTGACTACAGGGGCTTCTACGAAGCACTGAAAGCAGTGTATGGCCCCAGGCACCTGGTACAAAGTCCCCTGCGAAGCGCGAATGGCCAGGCACTCCTCACAGATAATACCTCCATCTTGAACCGCTGGTCGGAATACTTTCAGAGCCTCTTCAGCACTGAGCGCACTGTTCAAGAAGCAGTCGTCCTACAAATCCCACACCTCCCAGTAAAGGTTGAATTGGACGAACCGCCCACCGCTGAAGAGACCCTCACAGCCATCCACCAGCTCAAGAGTGGCAAAGCAGCAGGCATTGATGGAATACCGCCAGAGATCTGGAAACATGGAGGCACAGCACTGCACAACAAGCTCCATGACCTCTTCCTCTGCTGCTGGGAGGAAGGAACACTACCAAAAGATCTCCGTGATGCAGTCGTTATCACCCTGTACAAGAACAAAGGCGAGAAGTCTGACTGTTCCAACTATCGGGGAATTACCCTGCTGTCCATTGCTGGGAAAATCCTTGCAAGGCTGCTCCTGAATCGGCTGGTACCTGCCATCGCTGAAGACCACCTCCCAGAGGGCCAGTGTGGCTTCAGAGCAAACAGGAGCACCACCGATATGGTCTTTGTGCTGAGACAGCTACAGGAGAAGTGCCGCGAGCAGAACAAAGGGCTGTACGTAACATTTGTCGACCTAACAAAAGCGTTCGACACTGTGAGCAGGCAAGGCATGTGGCAGATCCTGGAGCGACTTGGCTGTCCCCCAAAGTTCCTCAACATGATTGTCCAGCTACACGAGGACCAGCAAGGCCAGGTCAGACTCAACAATGACCTCTCAGAACCATTCCCCATTCTCAACGGCGTAAAGCAGGGCTGCGTGCTGGCACCGACCCTCTTCACCATCTTTTTTAGCATGATGTTGAAGCAGGCCACAGTGGACCTCGATGATGACGATGCAGTATACATCAGGTATCGTCTCGATGGCAGCCTGTTCAACCTCAGACGACTGCAGGCCCACACGAAAACCCTAGACCAACTGATTCGTGAGCTGCTTTTTGCTGATGATGCTGCCCTCGTTGCACACACAGAGAGAGCCCTGCAGCGCATCACGTCTTGCTTCGCAGATGCTGCCCAGCTCTTTGGACTCGAGGTCAGTCTGAAAAAGACAGAGGTCCTCCATCAGCCGGCACCCAAGACAGTGTATCGCCCTCCTCACATCACCATTGGCGAGTCTGAACTAAAGTCAATGCACCAGTTTACTTACCTTGGCTGCATTATCACGTCGGACGCCAAGCTGGACAAGGAGCTTGACAGCAGGCTGGCAAAAGCGAACAGCGCTTTCGGGCGACTTTTCAAGCGGGTGTGGCACAATCAACAGCTGAAAACAGGCACCAAGATCAGCGTGTACAGAGCTGTGGTCCTCCCCACCCTGCTGTATGGTTCCGAGTCCTGGGCCCTCTACCGCAGCCAACTACGACTCCTCGAACGCTTCCACCAGCGCTGCCTGCGTACCATCCTGGGCATTCACTGGAGTGACTATGTCACCAACGTCGAGGTCCTTGAACAGGCTGAAACTGTGAGCATCGAGGCTTTGCTGCTGCGGACACAGCTCCGCTGGGCGGGGCATGTCTCCAGGATGGAGGATCATCGCCTACCAAAGATCACCCTGTTCGGCGAGCTTGCTACTGGACACCGTGACAGAGGGGCACCAAAGAAGAGATACAAAGACTGTCTCAAGAAGTCACTTAGTGCCTGCCAAATCGACCACCACCAGTGGTCTTCGCTTGCTGCGGACCGTGACACCTGGCGCTCCACCATTTACAAGGCAGCTGTCTCCTTTGAGGACTCTCACAGAGCTAGCCTTAAGGACAAGCGGCTCAGGAGAAAAAACAGAGATGCCGCAGCTCAGAACCCTGGCCATACCTTCCCCTGCAGCCACTGCGGTCGAACCTGCCTGTCTCGGATTGGCCTCCGCAGCCACGAACAAGCCTGCAGACGTCGTGGCGGGCAACTCCTATAAAATCTTCGTTCGCGAAGTCAAGCCAAGAGAGAGATAATTATTTAACTTTGTTATACCAACAGTAGATGCATTTTATTCATGTAAACTCTGCATATACTGGGCGATTTCATGGAAATAATTTGTTTGTGTAAAGTTTTCCTGCTCGCACAGCCGATCGTCCACAGCAGTGACGTGCTGTCTTGCCCACAGCCCACTGCTTTCTCACCTCTCACGCTAAAGAGCGTTCTAGTTTGGGGGAACTCATGACCTCTATTGGTTGATGTTTGCTGTGCCACAATAGTGAAGGGGTTAACTCACTCAGATGTCTTGCAACCAGTCATGCGGCATAAAGCCACATTTATTATACTGCACTTTGAGAATCTTTTTGTCTGTATCACAGGGTATTAACCTCAGTGGGGGACAAAAGCAGCGTGTGAGCCTGGCTAGGGCAGTGTACAGCAATGCTGATGTATACCTGTTGGATGATCCACTGAGTGCCGTTGATAGCCACGTCGGAAAACACATCTTTGAAGAGGTCATTGGTCAGAATGGCTTGCTGAAGCGTAAGGTGGGTGACTGTGGGGTTGGAGGCGGGGGGGGGGGGGGGGGGGGGGGGGGGGAACGGGTGGGGGTGGGGTGGGGGCCCTGCATACAGTCGCTGCATACTTTTTTAGGTCCTTTTGTTTCGAAAGTCAGGGACACATATGACAATCTTTTCTCAGAGGTCCATGCACCATCTTTTGTATGAGAATTACTTTGCTCTTACAATAGAACCTGTTTGAGAAAAAAAAAGGGTCTTGCAAGACAGGTTTGTGCAAGGGAAGGATGAAAAGTGTTATCATTAAAGACCATCATTCAGAAAGCTACAGCCACCTGAATGATGGTCAGTTATGACAGGTGATCTCTCAAAACATAATAATAGTTATATTTATAAAGCGCGAACTCCTTGCAGTTCAGGCTCTAAACGCCGTACAATGCAAATCAAAGTTAAAAACTAAACACAAATCAATAGACAGCAGCAACACAAAATACAAATATTACAATACAAATTCAAACATGAACAGCACATAAACACACCCAAAGCACATACAACCAACGCAACAAGAACTGGCACAGGGTCATCATGATGTTATTGTGAAACAGATAAAAGACTGGAATTTGGTAAGACAGAGTAGTGAGATTGGAAAAGATGTGTTTTAAGCTGACTTTTGAAAGAAATGAAAGTGGGGGCATCATGAATGGGCTTCAGAAGCGAATTCCAAATGACTGGGGCCTGAAAACAAAAGGACCTTTGACCAAAGGACTTTGTATTTATTCTCAGTACTTTCAAAAGATTTTCACTGCTAGAACGTAAGGTGCGGGAAGCTTGAAAAGTAGTTAACATACTGGAAAGGTATGGAGGTAGTGAACCATCGAAATGACGGAAGACGAAAGTAGCTACCTTGCACTCAATCCTAGCTTTGATGGGAAGCCAGTGAAGTTGGTACAACAAGGATGACACATGATCTTTTTTTGATTTCTGAAGAATCCAAGTTTTCTTATACAGCTGAGCCTGTTCTGAGCAACTACCCTTATGAGAGATCACCTGTCATAAAGGCAATCATTCAGATGGCTGTAGCCAGCTGAATCATGGTCTTTTAAGACAAGTGACACTTTTTTGTTGGTGTTGTTACATCCCAGGTTTCTTATACTCAACTTGTATCTTCACTGATTTTGAGCCACATTGACTACTGTAATTGTTTGTTTGCTGGCCTGCCATCTGAAGAACTGGCTTGACTTCAGAGAATATTAAACAGTGCAGCTTGCGTCATATTACAGCAAGAAAGAAACGTGTGGATCCTGGCATTTTTGTTAAGTGTATATTCAAAGTTCATTATGTTATGTTTTACATTATCATCATCCACAGACACGCATTCTCGTCACTCACGGTGTCCACTGGCTGCCGATGGTGGATCAGGTGATTGTCATGAAGGGAGGCTGCGTGTCCGAGGTGGGAAGCTATGAGGAACTGCTGTCTCACAATGGGCCGTTTGCACAGTTCCTTAAGACCTACTTGCTACAAGAAGAACGTGAATCATCGGTTGACCCTGAAGGTGAGGTCGTGCCTGAGAAATAGGTGCCGGTCTGTGAAATGAAGTTTTCAGGTTCAAAGCCAACCCTGGCATGCAAATTTCTTCTTATTCTCCTGTGCATAGCATTTGGGAGGGGGGGGAGGCGTGGGGGGGAGGGGGTAGAGAATAATTTTCGGGAACAGGCAATTGTTTTAAGATTGTACATTGCGCAGACAAGAGGTTATTACCAATCTGACCAAATCTATCAGCCTTTTCACCGCCATTGGTCACAGGCTGTGTTTCTGAAATCTTTCTCAACTCCGTGCCAAAGAGCCCCTGCTGCTGTCCAAGGATCAAGGATACAAAGTGGTGTTAGCAAGAGACATAGATCATCATGAGCCCCCGTGTCTGCAGGGGCTCATAAGGATCTGTGTCTCTTGCTTTTGGGATTATGTTCACTTTTTCCTAGCAGTGAAGGGTTTAGACATGATGTAATTTAGTCACATAAGTGAGAAAACTCAGTGCTCAGGGGTAAAGTAGGGTGCCCAAAAGAAGTGGGTGTTGTTGTTTTTACAGTGTTAATTATATTTTCATCTTTCTTTCAGTGCTAGAGTTGCGACGCCAAGTGTTAGAAAGACTGGAGTCCGTTTCAGGGGAGGATCTGGTTGACTTAGAAACAGCTAAGCGTGAGAGGCAGTAAGTTTATCATATTTTATACATCTCACACCCTTTTCTCACCCATGTGATACTACCATAATGTCAATTCACGAGTGTAATAAAGGCATGCTGCTTTCACAACAGCTGACCACTCTGTTGTTTAACCACATGTTGGTTAAGCAGACAGCTGACCACTCTGTTGTTTAACCACATGTTGGTTAAGCAGACAGCTGACCACTCTGTTGTTCAACCACATGTTGGTAAGCAGACAGCTGACCACTCTGTTGTTCAACCACATGTTGGCAAGCAGACAGCTGACCACTCTGTTGTTCAACCACATGTTGGTAAGCAGACAGCTGACCGCTCTGTTGTTCAACCACATGTTGGTAAGGAGACATCTGATCACTCTGTTGTTCAACCACATGTTGTTAAGCAGAGGCAAAGACAGACACTTGTAGTTGTGAACATTGACAGCAATTGTTGACATCATTTTCAGTTTCATGACGCTGCAGGTGATGAATCCAAGAGAGGCATCTCACTGTGGAACATTCAAACAAAAAAGTTGCAAAGAATGATGTTAAAACAATACTCACAAACCAGATAGGTGAGGCTAGCGCTGGCAGAATTGTACAACAAGCCAAGGGGAATTACTCAGCGCTGGACAGACGAACAGTTAGATCCCTGCCCCCGCCTATCAGGCACCCAATCGCCAGCCCACAGAGAAATACGCAGGTATAGAATAAGACAATCATTTGCATCTTCAAAAAAGATGCATCAGGTCTCTTATATAACCCATGTCTTTCTCCGGAACTTAGGAAGTAGGCAGGGGAAACATACATACACAAACACGAAGGTGCATTACTATATGTGGTCGGGTAAATACCCTGAATTCCCACAGTAGATGCACAGAATATTACACAACAATGTAACGATACAAATTTGCCTCGAGTTATACTGAGATACTCACAAACCAGCTAGGTGAGGCTAGCACTGGCAGAATTGTACAACAAACCAAGAGGAATTACTCAGCGCTGGACAGACGAACAGTTAGATCCCCTGCCTCCGCCTATCAGGCACCCAATCGCCAGCCCACAGAGAAATACGCAGGTATAGAATAAGACGATCATTTGCATCTTCCAAAAAGATGCATCAGGTCTCTTATATAACCCATGTCTTTCTCCGGAACTTAGGAAGTAGGCAGGGGAAACATACATACACAAACACGAAGGTGCATTACTATATGTGGTCGGGTAAATACCCTGAATTCCCACAGTAGATGCACAGTAGATGTCTTATTCTATACCTGCATATTTCTCTGTGGGCTGGCGATTGGGTGCCTGATAGGCGGGGGCAGGGGATCTAACTGTTCGTCTGTCCAGCGCTGTCAAAACAATGCTTTTTTGTGAATCAAAGACAAACATGTCAGACTCCTTTCTGTGAGGAACAGACTCTTGACTAGGACACTGAGTGGAATTAAACTCTGAGGCATGTACGTTGAATAAATAAATAAACTCATTCAAGACGTGCCGCCTCCGTCTCGAATGAGTTAAGTCATGACTGGCCTTTCCATTATGCAGAATAAATCACTCATGTAAGGTTGACAGTTGCTCATTAAAACTCACATTTTATCTACTGGGGTATCAGCATGAGCACTCATTTATTTTGCATAATCGGAAGGCAGTCATAATTAAATCTCAATTTCTCTTATAGCACCACAGTAGGAGATGGATCCTTGATGATGCCTGAAGGGTTTTGCCAGATTAGTTTTGTTAACACCAAAGAGCCCTTGCCATCCAAGGATCACAGATTCATAATGGTATTAGCAAGAGACATAGATCCATATTAGCCCCTGCAATTGCAATTCCGGCATCTGCGGGGGCTCATGAGGATCTGTGTCTCTTGCAGTTGGATCAGGTTATGTGGTCTGGCACCTGTGTTCTCTTCTACTGTCCCCACTTTCATGGGGCAGCACTTTTTGGGACCTGATTGTCATTTAGCAATGGACCTTTGTGTTTTTAACTCATTGTGCCCGAGGTACAAAATACCCACATTTTGTAGTATTCCTCTGACGACTGCATTACAATTCAGGATAAAGATCGACCATGATAGTTAAAGGATGGTGCCAGAATAGATTGGCGCCTGTAGGCGCCAAGCTATTCTGCCACCACCCTTGAACTATCATGGTCAAGCCATATCTTGCTGTGGTGTGTTGCGGGTAGAATGTGTTAATAAATCCTGCTGGATTAACCCCTTTTCTGCCACTGGTCGCAGATTGAACTTCTGAAATTTTTGTTAATGAGCGCAACAACAAAAACTCGTCCATCCAAGGATCACTACTCAAAGTGGAACCAGCAAGAGGCATAGATCCTCATGAGCCCCTGCAATTTGCAGGGGCTCTCAAGGATCCATCCCTCTTGCAGTCGGATGGTGTTTGGTTTTTGTCAACAGTGAAGGGGTTAATACTTGTATACTTTCTGCAGGAAGTTAGTAAGCAGTGAAGGGAAGTTGGACAAGAAAGAAGGAGAGACGGAGAAAACAACCGAGAAGTTGGCCGACCTGACAAAGGACAAGCTGATTGAAGAAGAAAAAGTAGAAATCGGACAGGTGAGTGGTGACTTGCATGCATTAACCCATTACATCCCGAGGCAATTTTCTTTTACAAATTTGCTTATTGTCCTGTGTCCTATCAAGGCTACATTACAGATTACAAGATAGATCAACCATTTTAGTTCAAGGGTAGTGCCAAGATAGCATAATTGGCACTTCAGGTGTCAAGCTATTCTGGCACCATGCTTGAACTATCATAGTCAGATTTATTTCAAGCAACGGTGTATCAGGTTGAAAAGGGTTAATTAGTGCAGGTCAGACGCAGTATGTCAAGATACTGGGGAGCCATAGTGCCAAACCATGTTATTGGTGATCACGTTATTGTAGTGATAAGTTTAGACTTCAGAGGAAAAAACACTTTGTAAGCAAAATGTCCTCAGGCCTATGTCGGCTGTAGCTCCCCTGTGCACGGCCGTGCATGGGCCAGCTAAGGATGACCTCGGTCTGAGGACTTTTGCTCAATGGGCATCTCTATAGGAGCTAGAGACCTGTGTGTGTGATATCTAATACTGTGGTATACTGGATCATGTAATACTGAGGTTGACCTGTAGTTTTATTTTCAGCCTTGACCCTTTGCTGTCAGTAGCACTTTTTGTGGTGACGATTCCTGCAGCAATCATCGCGACAAAAAGTGCTGCTGACAGCCAAAGGTTTAACTGTTGGAGATGGACCGGTGGTGGTAAATCAAGTGTAGTGACCAATTAGTCTGGCACCTGGAAATACGCTGAAGAAAAAATAATCAGTCATATTCTTTAACCCTCTTAACCCCACAGCCGCATTTCCAAACTTTTGGAGGCGTTGTCTAACAACCAGTTGTAGGAGATGGATTGATCATGATAATTCAAGGGTAGTGCCATATGAGCTTTGAATTATCATGATCAATTTATCTTCTGCTGCAGGGTCCCGGGGCTAAATGGGTTAATCATCATGGCCCGTCGATCATCTGCATCTTGTACATAGACAGTGGAAAGAAAATACCTCCAAAATTGAAAAAGCTCAGCTCTAAATTTGTTTTCAGCTGGACTTGCTTGCATATTTTGCACACCCAGTTCTAGTCTGTTTAATTTTTTTAATTCCCTCTCCCTCTTTAGGTGCGATTTGACGTATTCAAGGAGTATGCTCGCGCTGTAGGTTACGGCTATGCCCTGCTGGTCATAATCATCTATGCGCTCTACGAAGGTGGGGCAGTCTTGGCTAACATCTGGCTAAGCCAGTGGACAGATGACCCTGACCTCAAGAATATGACAACATTCCCGGCCAACAGTTCCGCACGCATGGAGCGCAACAACTATTACCTGTCTTTCTATGGCGGCTTTGGGGCTGCGCAAGGCAAGTGAAGATTGATGTTTTGTGTGTATTGGGGGCAGATGTTAATTTTATGGAAAAGTTCATATTTGTGATTGTATCTTTGACTGGTTGATTACACAGACAACCTTTATATTACATGCAGAGTGCACGTGTCACGCACATGGTCAGTGAAAAAGCAAAACACACTTTCCCGAATCTGTTTATGGGCTCTTGTTGGAATTTTCTGGTTCTGGCATCTAGTGTTAATCAGCAGAATCATCAAGGTCTCCATTTGAATCTTTTTCAGGCCCTTTGCTATCTTCATTGTTGAAAGTAAGAACATTTTGTGCAGTGAAGCGCATTTTCTAACCTGCGGTCACTTTGGTACGCTCAATTTTTGGTGAAGGGAAACCCCCACCACTTTTGAGCTATACATTCAGTTGAATCACGCTGAAATAGGGGGGTTGGGGAGAGGGGGATGGTAGAATGTTGTGTGTCACTGACGTTGGTCATTTACGTAAATAGAAACACTGTACTGTGGGAAATATGGTTCCCCTGGGCATTGATTGAGGTCGCCTGTGGCGGCCAACAGGTAAGTCGACTAAAGTCAACTATGGCTCTCTCGAGGAAAGTCTTGAAGGGAAAAAAGTGTCAACTGTCATAAAAGACCATTTACGTGGCTTTAATGTCAGGTGATCACTCATACAGGTGGTCACTCAAAACACACTTTTTTTATAAATGCTTATTGTCCTGTGAAGGCTACTTTACAGATTAGAAGACAGATCAACCATTTTAGTTCAAGGGTGGTGCCAAAATAGCTTGGCGCCTCAGGCAAAAGCTAGTGTGGCATCACGCTTGAACTATCATAGTCACATTAATTTCAAGCAGTAGTGTATCAGGATAAACAGGTTAATGTGATGAAAATAGGCCTGGATATCCAGGTTGAAAAACAGCATACAATACATAATTTATTTTACAAGGAGCCCTTGTTGCCTAAACTTTATGTCACTTTGGCATCAGCCTAAACTCACGTTTTTAGCTGCAAAGTAGAAATACCAGTAGCTACATTGTCTAGGACATCAGAGCTTTTTTTCTTAACCCTTATCATTCGGAATACACCAGTGTGTGAAATAAGTTTGACTAAAATAGTTCAAGGGTAGTGCCAGAATAGCTTGGCACCTCTAGGCGCCAAGCTATTCTGGCATAACCCTTGAACTAAAGCCTATCTCCTTATCTGTAAGTACTATAATGTAGCTTGCATATGGCAGTGTGCAAATTTGAAGCTTTTAGCCTCAGTATGATATGGGTCAAGTCTGCTGTAAGTGATTTAGTCAGATGGCCAAAAAGATGCCTGTTCATGTCATTAACCCATTTAACCCCATGGCCACCCTGTGTGGAGTCACTATGTTCCAGTCGCAGGAGATGGATCAACCATGATTATTCAAGGGTAGTGCCAGATTAGCTTGGCGCCAACAGGCGCCAAGCTAATCTGGCACTACCCTTGAATTATCATGGTCGACCCATCTCCTGCTGTAGTGCGTCGGGGCTGAATGGGTTAATTCCCATGTGCATGTGGCCGCCAGTAGTGTAAAATATATGTTGTGTAATTCATGTTTGTGTCTGTTCTTTTCCAGCATTGTTTGTGATCATCTACACCGTGGTGGAAAGCATAAGGACTGTTCACGCCTCTCGAGTGTTGCATAACAAAATGCTATCACAAATCATGCGTGCTCCAATGTCCTTCTTTGACACAACCCCCATTGGGCGAATCGTGAACCGTTTTTCCCAGGACATCAACACCATCGACAGTGAACTGCCGTTGACCTTTGTCATGGGCCTGGATTCGCTTCTCATCGTAACGAGCACGCTCATTGTTGTCAGCTACAGCACGCCATATTTCCTGATTGCTGTTGTGCCATTGTTGATTCTCTACCTCCTTGTTCAGGTTGGTTTGACCTTGATGTTTTAAGGGCAGTGCCTGATTAGCTTGGCACCTGCAGGTATCTTGAACCTTTCCCTGCCATTGGAGGCAGATTACTCTCTAAATCTTTGTTATTCTAATGCCAAAGATCCCCAGCCCTCATTGAAGCATGGATACAAAGTGGCATCAGCATGAGGCATAGATCCGTATGGGTCCCTGCCTACTGCGGGGCTCATGAACTTCTATGTCTCTTGGAGTGGGATCGTGTTCACATTTTCTGGGCAGTGAAGGGTTTAAAACGACCTTCTCCAGGCGATCAGTTAGTATTGCAGACTTACTACTACGTTTTTCATAATACTACACTATAAGTTATTGGTAGCAGGGGTTTGCAACACAGACCCTTGTAGGCCTGAGGGAGGTCAAAGAAACCATTGTACCCCGAATGCCTTTTTCCATCTACATTATTTCTGTGTGAATTTTCTTATAACAAACTTTAGACGTAACAACAAATTATATCTTGGCTTTTTGCCAGGTTTGGATACTATTACATGTACTACTATACTAATACTATTACTTTAGTATTGATATTTGGGTAGTAATAATAATAGTTATGAAATTTATGTAGTGAAAATTCTAGGGGTAATTTGTAAATTTTTCTGTTGCATTGCAGAGATTTTACATCCCAACCTCACGACAGCTCAAAAGACTTGAGTCAAAAACCAGGTCTCCCATCTATAACCACTTCAGTGAGACAGTATCAGGAGCCAGTGTCATTAGGGCGTATGGGCGACAGAGCGCTTTCATAGAAGAATCAGAGAGACGAGTGGACGCCAATCAGACGTTTGGATTTTACAACTACTCTGCTAACAGGTTTGGTAGTTTTTCTGGTCTAAAGAGCAGGAAGCTGTGCAAAATCAGATGTAGGATGGATGTAGGCGAGGATGCAGTAAAGGTGGTTCCTGAATCCAAAATAAGATAGGAGAGGACTAAAGAAGGGCAGTGCTTGTCAGGCCGAAGTCTACTCCAGTTGCCCTTGGTACAGTTGTGCCTGAGCTGAAGTCTGCCGCAGCTGGCCTGCGCACAATTTTGTGCAGGCCAACTGCAGCAGACTTCAGCACAGTTGTGCGCAGGTCAGCTGCGGTAGACTTCAGCCTGAGGACCTTATGTGATCAGAGTGTGTGATCTGCTTGTACTGCTTTCTTCCCTAGCTTAACCCATTTAGCTCTGTTACCCTGCAGCAGGAGATGGATTGATCATGATAATTCAAGGGTAGTGCTAGCGCTACCCTTGAATTATCATGATCAATCATCTCCTACAATGGTACATAGTCCAAAAGTTTGGAAATGCGGTCGTGGGGATAAGAGGGTTAACATGGATGACTTCCTCATTCTGAGGACACCAGTCGAGTCAGTCTCTGCCAGCATGGGGCACAGATCCTCATGAGCCCTTGCAGATGCTGAGGCTAATGAGAATCTACAAGAACATGTATGACCATGTCTTGTATTATGTCATTTTTGTGATTTAAAATGTTACAAGTTTTGTTTGACATCATTTCTGTGATTTAACCCATATCCATCGGTATACGCCCGCGTGCGTACACACCCGTTTCCATCGGAATACTCCGCCGTGTGTAGGCCTCCCTTTCCGACGGTATACTCGCCGACGCGTAGTTTAGGTGGTTCCCCTGTGTTACTCTGTGTACACGTAAACCCCTACTTCCCATGACATCACAGGTTAGTGCTCTAAACGTCATCGAAATATGTGCACTTTTCCCAGTTCGACCGAGAATTTGCCGGAAGTTGTAAGCCTTTTTTAAGCTAATTTTCACCGCGTGTTTAGAGTGAATACATCGAGCATGATGGCCGAGCCAGGTGAGAGAGAGGACGTGAGCGATAGAAGCGATTTTGAATTAGATCCTGACGACAACATATTAAGGGAAGATGAAGAGTTGGTGGAGATTCAAGATGTACAAGTTTACGACGAGTTGAGTGATTTAGTTCGTCAAATTTTCGGCGATAGTGAGGAAGACAACGATGATTTTGTTGGGTTTCAAGATGGCTGGCAACGTGACAATTTTATTCCTTGCGTCAATAGAAAATGTGTAGTTTTCAAACCGCTTGATGGATTTCATTCATTCTTTTTTTATTAGGCAGAAAATGTTTTAGGGTGGGGTTGAGACTGCTGTAAGCCTTTTACACAACTGCCACTCATGCACTAAATTTTCCTAAAAAACGGTCAGCTCTGAGCAGGCACTCTCTGTTAGGCCTCTTAGCTCACAGAGTGCCTGACTGGAAGTGTCTTCCAGATGGATATGGGTTAAAACAAAACTGTGTTCTTCAGTCATGGGCCCACATTCACATTTCTGCACGTACTTGCAAGTTACGCCAACGCTTGCTGTTGCTGTGCAAGGGTCTGATTCCAATCAGACATCTGTATTCTGAAAGACTCTGTATAAATGAGGCCTATGGCTTTCAGTAGGGCTTTTTGTCACAATGATTTTTGCAGGAATCACCAGGACAGAATGTGCTATGGACAACCAAAGGGCTGAATTCTGCCTCAGCTGCTTGTGTTGTTAAAGATTCTATATCAGGCACCTGTCTTTGGTTTCAGGTGGCTTGGCTTCAGACTGGAGTTTCTAGGTAACATCGTAGTTCTGCTAGCAGCCTCGGTGGCCTCTGCGTTGAAACATTCTATATCAGGGGGAATTGTGGGGCTGTCTGTCTCCTATGCTTTAGAGGTAAGTGCATCAAGATCACCAAGCAAGGGACAATCAAAAGGTGGTCTCCTTTGACAGGTGGTCTCTTTACACAGGGTCATCTGACATCTAAGTAATAGAACAAAGACTATGGGATCAAAAATGGATGGCCTGCTTAGACAGGTTGCTTGCTTAGACAAGTGGTCATCCTGACAGATTTGACTATAACAGTCCATTCAGAATTAACACATGACTACAGGAGGAGGATCGACCATGATAGTTCAAGGGTATGCCCAAATAACTTGGCGTCTCGAATGTGTTAACCCATTTAACCCCAACCCACTTAGGCAGGAGATAGATCGACCATGATAATTCAAGGGTAGTACCAGATTAGCTTGGCACATAGTTTATAGGTGACACTTCTAACATTGTGGAAATGCAGCCTTGGGGCTTAATAGGTTAAGCTGAGATCCTTGTATGTGATGAATAGAGGATTGCAGAAAAAAAACCTTCTCAACAAAGTCTGATAGGTTACATTTGACTTTTTTTCCCAGATCACTGCTAACCTGAGCTGGCTGGTACGAATGATCAGTGACTTAGAGACACAGGTGGTCTCTGTAGAGAGGGTAAAAGAATACACGGAAATCGCCACAGAGGTATGTGCATGGTAGTATTTGCACATATTCATTGTTCCAAATTCTTGATGGCAGACAAGCCATCAGTGGTGTGCAAGAAAGTGGTTGGAAACCTTTGGTCAGGTCTAAACCAGAAACCTTAGCCAACTGTTATGACAGTAGACTAAGACTTTCACTGCTGTGCAAGACGTGAAGATCCTCGTGAGCCCTCGCAGTTGTGGAGGCTCATGAGGAACTATGCCTCTGGCTGAAAACAAGTTGTGTCCATGTTTCGTTGTGTGTTGCAGTGCAACTTGTAACCTAAGCTTACTCTTCACTGCTTAATTGTTTAAAAGCAAAACAAAACGAAAAATCAAAAAAAAAAAAAAAATCATTTTTTTTTGGCAGTGAAGGGGGTAAAATGCAGATAGAACAAAACACCAGGGAACATATTATAGAAAAGTGGTTGTGTCTGAACTTTCTTATGGCCAACCTTTCTATGAGCAGTGAGCAGAGTTTACTGTATGGTGAAATTACTGTGGGCAGGCTCCATGGCAAAGACCTGGCCACCGCCCACCTCTTGCGTGGCCCCAGAGTGGTCAGGTCAAAGTTGAAAACCTGTCACTGCGGTACCGCCCTGGCCTGGACCTTGTGCTCAAGGACATTTCCGTCTCCATACAGCCACAGGAAAAGGTGAGGTCACCAAACCTTTAGCTGTCATAGATGCTTTTTATCGTTATGATTCCTGCAGGAATCATCGCGACAAAAAAACGCTACCAACAAACAAAAGGTTAATCCTTTCATCGTCAGTCAGTGTTGCTGGCAGGAGATGGATCGATTGTGATATCGAAGTGGTTGTGCCTGTTGAACCAGTCAGTGTTGCTGGCAGGAGATGGATCGATTGTGATATCGAAGTGGTTGTGCCTGTTGAACGAGGTGTCACCTACACAAGACCGCCGGCTTCATTGAGAACACAGGCCTGAGGAACTGGCCAGCTTGACAATACATTTGAATGTAGAAGATGTCGAGCATTTTGGGAGGTTTATATGTGAAAAAAATGAGACAATCCTTCAGTCAGACACCGTCCGTTTGCAAGAGACATAACTTCTCATGAGCCCCTGCAGTTGCAGGGGCTCATGATAATTTATATCTCTTGCCAACCAAGGTCATCCCCAGAATTTCCTGAGATTGAGAATGTCATGGATGATGCACTCCTGTATATGGATTTTGCATTTACATTGTATTAAAATTAATTTCTTTTCTTTATGAAAATCTATACTGCCAGTACCATGTTAAAAATGATGGAATTACATTATGGTACTCGAAGACTTTTAAAATGTAATTAATTCATTAATTAAATATTTATTGTATATTTGCCTACTTATTTATATATGAATTTAATTGTTTATTTGTTTATTTATTTCACAGGTAGGAATAGTCGGTCGCACAGGTGCAGGCAAGTCTTCCTTTACGCTGGCCCTATTCCGCTTGATTGAACCTGCCGCAGGAGAGATAAAGGTGGATGATGTCAACGTGGCTAATCTTGGTCTGCACGACCTTCGCAGTCGACTGACTATTCTGCCACAGGTATGCTGTCTTAACTCATTGGAGACGTGCCGCCTGCTGATACGCGGCTATTTGCTGCGTATCTGTATGCAGCATGTCTCCAATGAGTTAAGGTCAAAGTCAAAGACCAGCACACATTTGAACAAAAAAAAGACCAGTGGAAGAGGAACAGAGATAGCATATGCACACTGATGTGGAGGGCTCAACAGCAGGTCATTTTTTAAAGAAAAGTCCTCTGAGGGGATGTAACAATCATGTTTATAAAATTTGTGCTTTGAAAAGTAGAAAAGATGGCAGTATGAGGAGGCCACAGGAACTGCAAACCCTGCCCACAACCCCTGTACTAGCTGTGATCTGCTAATGTAAAGTGTGACAATTTGTGAAAATGAAATAGTGTTTGTTTGCTCAAAAACATTACCGATGTCATTACTACAATGGAACAACCTATAGCTAGCGTAATTTTAGCCCAAAAACTTACGATGTGTACCTTTAGTGCCAGGGGAGGCCACCAGGGGTGCCGTGACCTGGTACCCGGGTAGCCTCCCTTCCCACCCGTTACGGGTAACAGCCCGAACAGCCAAGCCACACCAGTTCTTTCCTTTAGCTTGCAGCGTATAGACGTGTTTGCTTAGCCCTCTGCTGTGCGGCTGTGTATGGTTCAGGCTGTACTTGAATATCTTCGTCTATGGAATTCGTTCCCGGCCTGTGCTTTCGCCTTGCCTTGGAACTTTCTGGTCTTGTGTGTACCGACGGCTGTGTATGGTTCAAGAGTACTTGGACTTTCGACAGTGAGCTTCGTTCCCGGCCTGTGCTTCGCCTTGCCTTGGAACTTTCTGGCCTTGTGTGTACCGACGGCTGTGTATGGTTCAAGAGTACTTGGACTTTCGACAGTGAGCTTCATTCCCGGCCTGTGCTTTCGCCTTGCCTGGGAGCTTTCTGGCCTTGTGTGTACCGACGGCTGTGTATGGTTCAAGAGTTGGACTTTCGACAGTGAACTTCATTCCCGGCCGGTGCTTCGCCTTGTCTTGGAACTTCTGGCCTTGTGTGTGCCGACGGCTGTGTATGGTTCAGAGTACTTGGACTTTCGTCAGTGGACCTTCTGTCCGTGTTGTAGCGTAGGGTCGTGTTCTTAGACCTCTACTGTGCTACCTACGGCTGTGTTGGTTCTTGGAGCCCTTGGACTTCGTTAGCGTGGCTTCGTTCCCGGCCTGCGCGTCGCCTTCTGTGACTTTAGAAGTGAGTGTCACGGTGTAACGACGGTGTTTTCGTGTCGTACTTAATTAAACTGTTACATATAAACGTTTATGGAATGAGTGTGTGCGTGGGCTTTCTGCCAATCTGTATAAAGGTGGGTGTTCTATCTCTGTTTACTAGACTCTTTCATCCACCACACACGCGCTTACAAACAAGGACAAAGGCCACACAGTTATCTCTCTTTGCCCTCTGTTTAACTTATTCTCATACGCTCATAACATACATTAAACCACACAATTCACATCATATAAACCAATCTACACCAATAACAATTCACATCATATAAACCAATCTACACCAATAACAATTCACATCATATAAACCAATCTGCACAAATAACTAACAAGTGGCATATAGGTTATTCACAACTTCAGCGCTCACACATTCACTCGACTCCTCTTTATACTAGTGTCGACACAGTCAATATTACATTGACGACTTGACGGAGATTCCCGAACTGAATATTACTATTCAATGACTACTCACAGATTTAGAACACTGATTCACCCGGTGATGCAGCGTGAATAATTAACGGCGCTAGGCGACAATAGCTACACTGACGGAACACTGCATGTGGTCCTGTAGCACGAATCTGTGGCTTACTTCGCTACCGTTGCTGCTCGTAGCACCAGTGATGGTAGGACGAAGGAGAGATGAAGGCTTGATGATGTCCGCATTCCGGTCACGTACGTGATGCTCAGGACAGCTTCATCGGCCCTACACCAGGGGTTTCCGCTCCGTACCGGTCCCGCTGTACACAACATTTATACACTCATAAATGTTCGCTCTTATACCCAAAAGTCTGAATGTGTCCTCGACACATTATTATTCTTCAGAGCGCTCTAGATCATTTCCTCTGAAAAATGTCTTCTTTATGCCACCATACTACAGTCACTATTGTCATAATTCTTATGACACTTCCTATAGCCACTTTAACACAGTGCACAATTCCTATAGCCACTTTAACACAGTGCACACAATTCCTATAGCCACTTTAACACAGTGCACACAATTCCTATAGCCACACGTACCTACCCCCAATGGATTATGAGCCAAATATTACAATCACAGCTCACCTCCAATTCGTAACATATTACTGCACATTTCATCATTAGGTATACCTAAATATATACTGAATTCTATTCCTATTTCAGTACCACATCTTCACATATGAATGAATACAACATGACATCCTAGTTATAACTACATCACATAATTACATGACTAAACAAGTATTGACACGAGCCATCGCATTTCCTTCAAACATGGCTCTTCTGCACTCTAATAATAATTCATAAAACAATACTTTCTTTTTCATCTGAATAGCGTTACAGGTCATTATAAATACCGGTAATAAAAGAATAAATACCTGTATTCAATATACAGCTATCGAATTCTCTAGCCAGAATTCTTCCTCAGAGCCCTAGCGAAAACGACTGCTCGGCTCGACTGGTGTAGCATCTCTAACTGGCAATTATTCCCGATACTACACTGTCACTCCCACACGTGACACGTGAACATCGCTCACCTACATTACCGCTCGTGAACATGGCTTATCTCTACATTATTCGCATGTGTACATTCGGTCCAACTGCTAATGACGTCACACCATCGTCCGACCAAACCTGCCCCAAAGGCGTTCGTTACACTACCCCCCTCTCAACGAAAAAAAGAACCGACCGAGGGTCTTTTTTACAAGTTCGTAGGATAATGTTAAAATACAGTAACGACTATGAAACCTTGACCTATGGAACCGACTGATCACGATCAGCGCGTGACAACAGATCCGCGAACACATTCTGCGTACCTGGAAGTGGTTCGAGATTGAATCTAAACTCTTGTAAGGACAAGGACCAACGCATGATGCGAGAATTCTTAAAGCGACTTGTATGCAAGTACGTCAGCGGTCTGTGGTCAGTCTGGAGAATGAAATCGACCCCCCAAAGAAATTTGGAAAATTTCGAAATGGCCCAAACAATAGCTAAACACTCCCTTTCGATTGTACTGTAGCGGGTCTCTCTGTCGAGCAATTTTCTGCTCGCAAATGACACGGGGTGAAGAGTTCCCCCCAACTCCTGAAGCAGCACAGCACCCAAGCCAGTAGAACTAGCATCTGTGCGTAAAATGAAGGGTTGATCAAGCCTAGGCAACTGAAGAACAGGCGCAGAAGAAAAAATGTGTCTGATCCTAATCAACGCTTCCTCACAAGCAGGTGTCCATGCAATCGTGCGTGCTTTCGTCTCCTTTGTGAGATCAGTAATGGGAGCCGTGATGGTTGCGAATGCCGGGACATAGCATCTATAAAAGCTCAATAGCCCCAACAACGAACGGACTTGCTTTCTGGTGGTTGGGGTCGGGATAGCCAAAATTTTCTCGATCTTTTTCTTTTCTGGACGCAGCATCCCTTCTCCCACCACATGTCCAAGAAACTCAAGACTCCTGTAACCAGACGAGATCTTAACCGGACTGGCAGTCAAGTTGTAGTGGAGCAACTTGGTTAGGACATCTCTAACGTGCACCAGATGATCTTGAAAAGTAGTACTATGGATCAAAATATCATCGAAGAAATTCATTGAGTACGCCTCAGGAAGTTCAAGCATTCGCATCATACGAGCAAACACTGCTGGGGCAGAAACCAGACCAAAAGGCATGCTGATCCATTGATATAAACCAATGTGCGTTGCGAACGCCGTCTTGTGACGATCCACCGGGTTGACAACAATCTGCCAGTAACCTTTAGAAAGATCAATACGTGTGAAGAACGTACTGTTCGCTAGCCTTGTGAACAACTCGTCCACATTGGGAATGGGTTCAGCATCGAAAACAGTTATCTTGTTGAGAGCTCTATAGTCAATGCAAAACCGACAAGCACCATCCTTTTTCTGAACCAGGACAACGGGTGATGAATACGCAGATTTAGATTTCTCTATGACACCTAGGTCAAGCATGGTTTGAATCTCTCGTACAACTATCTGCTTAGAAGAAAAAGGTAGATCATAAGCCCGTCGACGAACTGGAACATCAGTCGTAAGAGTGACGTCAAGGAAAAGATTTCCGTTGAACGCACCGGGTCTCGATGTCAACACCATAGGAAAATCTGCAAATACTGCATACAGTGACTGACCATCAGAATCAGAGAGATCAATGTTAAAATCGATATCGGAAATGTCTTTGTCATTGATAGACGACAACAT